>PVLC010029526.1:7068-14568 GCA_004027655.1 Graphiurus murinus
GTAATCCCAGCATTCGGGAGGCTGAAACCGGAGGATCTGGGTTCGCGGCCACCCTCAGCTACCTAGTGAGGCACTCTGCAACTTAGTGAGACCCGGTTTCAAAATAAAGAATAAAAAATAGGACTGGGGGTGTATCTCAGAGGTAGAATGCCCCTGAGTTCAATCCCCAGTACCGCAAAAAAAAAAAAAAAAAAAAAAAGTCTGCCAGGGAGTTGAGGCGCCATATAATTAAGATAATCTGGTTCATATGAGTTGGCATCGAGGTAATTATAAAGTAGTTCAATTAATTAAAAGTAAAATATAATTAAAGTGAAAGGGATTTTGTAGCAGTTCATCAATAGCTCGGCTTAGCCGAAGTGATATAATTGGACACGACTTCTGCTTCCAGTACAAGTGTGTGAAGCAGAAATAAATTTAGCATCCTCTACTTTCAATGACAGTTCATATTTCTGATTTCGTCCCGTCTAATAATTGTCAAGGCATTCAATGTAGTGTCCCAAGTAAGAAAAAAAAATAAGAACATTTCTGTCCAATGAAGGGCAGGGCTGCTCTAATATAGAATCTTAATGTAGATTCAAAAACAAAGACGTGGTGGCATACTACTGTAATCCCAGTACTTGGGAGACTGAAACAAGAGGATCACGGGTTCGAGGACAGCCTTAGCAACTTAGTGAGATTTTCAGAACCTAGTGAGACCCTGTTTCAAAACAAAAATTAAAAAGGGTTGAGAGTGCAGCTTGGAGGTAGAATGCCTTCGGGTTCAATGTGCAGTAACACCCAATGTAAGTAACATTTAATGTGCCAAATTGATATCTAATTATCTTGATATTGAATCTAGTGAAGCTCCAAGGTCCTTAAATATCTGATATTGATAAGAAAGTCGCTATCCATGAGTATTTACCTCCTGCTTGCACCAAGGTCAGTTAATTATGCAACAATGTGATTTATTGCTTATGAAATCCTCAGTCCTTTTCTACCAGTTTATTGACATCTAATCAATGTAGGTCATCTTGTTAAATTCCTGATAGGGCGTTTGCAGCCAGACAGGCTTGGAGGTCCTCTACCCAGCTGCACAGCCAAGGACCCGGGGTTTTCCTTATCTTGGGTGCTATAGTTGGGATCTAGAGTGTCTCCAAAGTCTCATGTGTTTTTAAAGGCTTGGTCTCCATCCTGTAGCACTAAGGGGAGAAGGCAGAACCTTTAGGTGGGACCTAGTGAAAGAAAGGGAGGCCACTGGGGGGCATGCACTTAAAGGTGATACTAGGATACCAGCCCCCCCCCCTTTTGCTTCCCAACCAACACAAGGAAAGCAGCTTGGCTCCACCATACTCTCCCCACAATGATGTTCTGCCTTGCCTCAAACCCTCCAAAATAGAGCCAACCAACCTGGACTGAAACTATGAGACAAACCTGACCTCCTCTTAAGTTGATTTCCCCAGGTATTTTGTTACAGCAATGAAAAGCTGACTACCACATTGGGTACTTTGGGTGGGAGTTATCTTAAGACTCGAAGTAAGCCGAGTGTGGTAGCACACGCCTATAGTGTGGTCATCATGAGCACTGATTCTCAGGGCACTAGAGGGAACATGCAATTTGACTCCATTTATATAAAATTCTAGCCAATGTCAATGAATCCGTTTTGACAGAAGGCAGAGGAGTAAGTGCTGGAGGGTGGGGACAGAAGGGAGCGATTCCCAAGGGGCCCATGGATACTTTTGGGGGTGATGGATGTGTTTGTGATCTTGCTTATGGTAACGATGTTGTAGGTGTATACAAAAATCAAAGCTTGTCAAACTGGGCATCTCAAATGAGTGAGGTTTAGGATACAATGGTTATATATCCATTAAAGTATAAAAAAGTTAGCGAGGTGTGGGTGGTGCACACCTGTAATCTCAGGACTCGGGAGGCTGAGACAGAAGGATGGCAAGTTTGAGGTCAGCCTCAGCAACTTAGCAAGGCTCTCAGCAACTTAGTGAGATCCTGTTTCAAAATAAAAAAAATGCAATAGGGCGGAGGCTGTATCTCAGAGGTAGAACACTCTTGAGTTCAATCCCTAGTACCACACACACACACACACACACACACACACATACACACACACACACACACACACCACAACCACCACCACAACCACCACCACCTATAAAAATGAATAAAACATACTCAAAAACTTTTTTTTTTTTTGTGGTACTGGGGATTGAACTCAGGGGCATTCTACCTCCGAGCTACACCCCCAGCCCTATTTTTGATTCTTTATTTTGAAACCGAGTCTCACTAAGTTGCGGAGTGCCTCACTAGGTAGCTGAGGCTGGCCGCGAACCCGGATCCTCCGGTCTCAGCCTCCCAAATGCTGGGATTACAAGCGTGCGCCACCACGCCTGGCTTCTCAAAAACTTTTAAGAAGAACAAGCCTTCTAAAAGGCACATAGGCTCTGACCTTGGCCTCCCCACTCCCTAGCTAAAATGGCGTGGGCAGGTTACTGAAGATCTCTGCATCAATGTCTTCCTCTCTAAGATGGGACTCGAAACCCAGCTGCCAGCCTGCTGTGCAGATGAATGGGATAGCAATGGAAGTACACACGTGCGAAGCCCTCTGATAGTACCTGGCACTTCCCTGCCGCTCAGTGAATGGCACCAGTTATTATCCTACGTGGCCGACAGGCCCAGTGTGTGCGTTTCCGTGCACCACTGTGACTGTATCCACACCTTTTTACGCACACAGAAGAGTGGCGCGTGAAACTGTATGTGTGTGTTGGTGAGAGAGAGAGGGAGGGCTATGGATTTGAACTGGGGGCGTGTGGGGGAGTTCCTCATGCATCCTCCCTTCTCCTCGGCATCCACCACAGCCACAGTGCCTCCCCTCCCCCAGCTCCAGGATCCCATGGCTATTGATTTTTGGTAACAGTTACTAAATGGCTACATTTACGGACTCATTCAGTCTTTTATCATATCCAATAACACAGTGCATTTTGGAAATCACATCGCCTCGGTTCCTTCATGGCTTCTGCAAATCAAATTTATTTTACCATTGAAAATGTCAAAAGGATGCAGCCTAAGGAAACCTGGATGGAGCTTTTCCGGGGGGTGGCAGGACCTTGAGGCTGGCTCGTGGGCAGCAATGAGAGAGGTTTTTCTTTCTAAATGGATGCAATTTGTGTGAATTCCCCAAAGCCGGGAGACCCTGGAGAACAGAGCCTTTGGAGGTCTCTGGGGCAGGCTCAGGAGGGCAGAGGAAACAGCAAGAGGCCTTGGGGGTCAATGTGGTATCACCCGATAGCAATCGTCCTGTGCTGGGGGGGGGAGAAAAGGAGATGAGGAGTCTTGCCCCTTGGGAAAGTCACAGATGAGAGAGGCCCAGAGCTAGGCCAGTCCATAATCTCACAGCAGGTTCTCCAGGCCAGTTGGCACATACGGAGCAATGGCACGAGGACAGTGTTGACAGGGTGACTTTGGGGACCAACTCTTCTGGAGGTGAGTCCCAGCCCTTCCACTCCCCAGCTGTGCCATCTTGCCTAGTGGCTTCACCCCTCTGGGGACCTCGTGGGGATCAGGGTGCCTCATGCATTCACCCCAGCTTCCAGTTCTCCATAAAATATATGAGTGTGAATTTAAATCTGGACCTCGTCAGGGGATTTGGCTATCTGCCTAAAATGATAATAGGTATACAAGACCACATGTCTCAGGATAGGAGGGCTAGTTTTCCGGGTTTTCAGAGGAGCAAGGCATCTGTATAAGGAGGAGAAAGCTCAACACACATTTATGGAGCACCTGCTGTGTCCCAGGCCCTGTCCTGGCTCCTGAGGATGCGAGTAGAAATGGACCAAGCCCTGACTTCCAGAAATCACTGCCTCACTGAGACCCGGGCTTGGTGGAATTTTCCAGGACTCCAGGGTCTGAATTACAGAGACAAGCAATGTGGGACAGGACCTGAGGCAGAAGCACGGTCCTGGCAGAGGCATCCTCCAGGAGGGCTCCTGAGATGGTGCTGGAGTGCCAACAACAGGTGTGCCCAGTAGTTAGTGACAGAGGCAGGAGTGTAGCCAGACATGAGGTGGAGAATAGAAAGAGGATGTTGAGACATCAGTCAGAGCCAGATCATTGTCCTGGTATAGACAAAAATGTGGGCTTTATCCTCGAAGGAGACCTGTGAGTGTTTTAAGCAGAGTGTGCGTCCAGAGTCCACAGGACCATCCCCCATGTGCTGACTTGCTAGGAGGACTCAAGAGATTCAGCATGTAGCCATATTCATGGCTAAGATGTATCACGACAAAAAGATGCAAAGAAAGGGCATCAGAAGGAAGCAGTCCACGTGACTCTTGGAGAAGACCAGGTAGGAGCTTCCAAAGGTCTCAGGAAAATGAGGAGCTCTGAGGATCCAACATGCAGGAGAAAGTGAAGCTTCTTCATGGCTCTCCAGTCAGAAACCAAGTCATTCTCCAAGTCCACAGAAGAATGGGCAGCTTCTCACGAAAGTCAGCATCTGTGCTGGGCATGGTGGTGCATGCCTGTAATCCCAGTGCCTGGTAGGCTGAGGCAGGAAGATTGCAGATTCAAAGCCAGTTTCAGCAATTTAGGGAGGCCTTCAGCAACTTAGTGAGACCCTGTTTCAAAATTTAAAAAAAGGGCTGGGGTTATAGCTCAGAGGTAGAATTCCCCTGGGTTCAATCCCCATTACCAAAAATAAATAAATAAATAAATAAATAAATAAATAGCTAGCTAGCTAGCTAGCTAGCTAGATAGATAGATAGATAGATAGATAGATAAATAAATCTGCACCTGTAACCAGAATGAGGGGGTGCTGAAGGGAGAGTGTTGTGTGAGATCGCTCAAGACTCATGGTGAGCCGAGGACCCAGGCTTCTCTTTTTCCAGATCCATGCACCTTTTTTTTTTTTCTTCAGGTGAGTATAGAAGAAAAATCGCATTTCCCTGCATTCTTTGTAGCTAGGCATGCCCTTATAACTATGTCCTGGCCCCTGTAATTGAAGTGGAAGTGTCACATTGCAGTCCCTTAAGAAGGAGCAGCATTCTTTGCACATTTCTTCCCTGTCCCTGCCCACACCATCTTGTGGCACTGCATGCGATAGGAAGGCTGAATTTCTAGCCCTCATATTGTACCAAGAGCATGAGAACTATACACCCAAAGGTGGAGTAGCCTGGATTCCAGAAGATAAATAAATCCAGGAGATACAGACATTTCTATTCTTACGAGCTGTAGTTATTTGGGGGACCTTGTTACATGTAGCTGAACCAGATCCTAAGTGATGCAACAACCAAAAAACGACCTCTCCTACAAAGAGAGGTCGTTAAAGTTTGCTGTTGAAACAAGGAAGGGGAGTAACAAACCCTTCCTGGGAAGATCAGGGAAGGCTTCACAGAGGAGGTGGCATTTGAGCAAGGTCTTAGGAAGGGACTGGATGCAAGAAGAGGATGACAGATCCTGCTTGTCTTCCTTACCACCCTCGAACCCTGGAGCAGGGATTTTGGAAACACTTGCTTCTGGCTCTGTGATGTAGTCCTACAGTCTCTATGATGGAATACCATGGTACATGTCCTGGAGAAACCAGACAATTTGCTGAAAATGGAGGGCAGTTGTGGCTTGGAGACATTTCAGTTCTTCTGGGAAGAAGCCAATTTCTAATTATATGCCCACAAGTCTGGGAGAGTAGATGCTCGAATGGGATTGTGTATATGTGTTTGTGCATGGATATGTGTGTGTGTGTGTGTGTGTGTGATCAGAAAACATTTTGGAAGTGTATCTCGTATCTCCAGCCGGATCTTCTTTTTGCCCAAAAGTGAGATCAATATTTGTGTTGTCAGTTAATTTCTTTTAGGTGAGAAGACGTTACACTCAACACTTCTTTGACAATCTCTGACAGTCAGGGAGTTGGGTCAGGTTCATTCTTGTGGCTAGCAGCTCAGTTCCCATGGCCTTGGGACCCTTGGGGCTGCTCATAGGATAGTCACAAGGTGGATGAAGAAGTGGGTACGAGCCAGGCGTGGTGGTGCACGCTTGTAATCCCAGCATTTGGGAGGCTGAGACCGGAGGATCCGGGTTCGAGGCCAACCTCAGCTACCTAGTGAGGCCCTCTGCAACTTAGTGAGATCCTGTTTCAAAAAAAAAGAATAAAAAATAGGGTTGGGGGTGTAGCTTGGAGGTAGAATACCCCTGAGTTCAATCCCCAGTGCCGCAAAAAAAAAAAAAAAAAAAAAAAAAGTGGGTACGGAATCAAGTTCCTTTGCACTGGGACAGCCAGGGGTCAGCTGGTTGCAAATCAGTCCTGAGCTTGGCCACTACTCTTGAAACCTTGCCTTGGCCTCCATTGCCTCCTGCAGGGCTGTGAAGAGGCAGATGGAGGCTGAGAACCTTACAGTGATCCCTCTCCATGCCCTTAGTGTACAAGCCAAGACCCGCACAGATTCCTGCGAATGTAGGTCTTGCTCTAGGTTCTGCCTTTCCTCTCCTCCAACGAAGGGAAGGTCTGAGGCTAGGTCGGCCTGAGTGGGATCTCTTTCTACTAGGCTGGAAGGCAGAGGGCATAAGCGTCCCTTGAATAACAGAAGTCCCTCGGGTGGCTACTTGGAGCATCTGACGGGCAGGTCCAGTTGGATCTGGGCTCCAGAGGAGGAGGCAGTTGGGAACGAAGCTCCTTACCCTCTGCTTTGGGGAAGCATTCCAGGACCCATCATGTGAATGCAACTGAATTCAACTAGCACTTAGTGACTTTGGTTCTCAAACTACAGTTTGGACTGGGGTCACGTTCCCCCTTCCCCATATCCATGCCCACTGGGCAGAGGTCACCAGAAATACGCATGCTCTTTATCCAAGTTGGGTTGAATTCACTTTCCACAACAAAGGGTGCCCTGAGTCATCGCCGTGAGAAGGGGTGAACCAGGATGTAAAGAATCTGGGGTCCTGTTCAGTGATTTGGGGCAGGTGGAAAGAAATGGAGTCTTGCTCTGAATCGGAGGCTGCCCAGGAACAAAGGTAATCGTGCGATTTGTTATCTTTTTTTTTTTTTTAATAATAATTTAATTTCTCTTGGTTCAACTTAGTGTGATATATATATATATATATATATATATATATATATATATATATATATATATATTTTTTTTTTTTTTTTTTTTTTTTTTTTTTTGTTTTCGGTACTGGGGATTGAACCCAGGGGCATTCTACCTCCGAGCTACACCCCCAGCCCTATTTTTTATTCTTTATTTTTGAGATAGACTCTCACTAAGTTGCGGAGTGCCTCACTAGGTAGCTGAGGCTGGCCTCGAACTCGGATCCTCCAGTCTCAGCGTCCCGAATGCTGGGATTACAAGCGTGCGCCACCACGCCCGGCTTTGATTTGTAATCTTAATCATTCTTTTCTTTAAGGGAGAATGAGAGAGGGAGGTCGAGGGGCCGGGATGGACTCGGGAGCTCTCTGGCCTGGACAGGGCTCCTGTTTGGTCTGTGTTTAGGCATGATAAGGAAGGACCTGGCTTTTGTCCGAAG
>PVLC010029527.1:7184-20239 GCA_004027655.1 Graphiurus murinus
TTGTGGTTCTGGGGATTGAACCAGGGGCATTCTGTCTCTCTGAGCTACATCCCTAGCCCTATTTTATTTTATTTTTTTTTGCAACTTTTTTTATTTAAAATATTTACCTTATCTAGAATTTTAGTTTATGGCATAATGTGGATCCAAGTTCTTTTCCAGCCACTAAGTTGATTTCAACACTACTTATTAGATAATTCCTTCCCTTTCCAGGGCTTTGTGATTACTTTTTTTTTTTTTTTTTTTTGCAGTACTGGGGATTGAACTCAGGGGCATTCTACCTCCGAGCTATACCCCCAGCCCTATTTTTTATTCTTTATTTTGAAACTGAGTCTCACTAAGTTGTGGAGTGCCTCACTAGGTAGCTGAGGCTGGCCGCGAACCCAGATCCTCCGGTCTCAGCCTCCCGAATGCTGGGATTACAAGCGTGTGCCACCACGCCTGGCTTGTGATTACTTTTTGAACATATGGTAAATTCTTTTAGGGTATAAAAAATCTGTCAGGTTTTTTTTTCTTTTTTAGCTTGGACTAATATGTTTTTTTTGCATATGTTGTTTTATTATCTGGCAGGACTCTATAGTTTCTTATAAAAATCTATTAGTGTTTTATATGACCTTTAGACATTTTTTGTATCATTTCTAAATCATCTTAGGATCTTTATTGGAATTTTGAATTGGTGTTGTCTATTAATATGAAGAAACATTTTTAGAGCTGGGCGTGGTGGCGCACGCTTGTAATCCCAGCATTTGGGAGGCTGAGACCAGAGGATCCGGGTTCGCGGCCAGCCTCAGCTATCTAGTGAGGCACTCCACAACTTAGTGAGACTCGGTTTCAAAATAAAGAATAAAAAATAGGGCTGGGGGTATAGCTCGGAGGTAGAATGCCCCTAAGTTCAATCCCCAGTACCGCAAAAAAAAAAAAAAAGAAAGAAAGAAAGAAACATTTTTATACTTTTTTTGGCCTCCAGAAATAATTCACTCATACTAGACACAGGAAATAACTGTCATGGATTATATATATTCTCTGTCCTCAAAGACTCATATTTGGGACAGGAAAATCTATAAGTTCAGAGCTCATTTTTCCCAGAGGACCTATTTGACGTAGTTGTTTGTCAGAAAGGCAAAGTAGGCAAGAAGGTTCTAGACAACACCTCAAACACTGGCAGTTTGCTATGACCAGATCAGTGGTGGGGATGTTGGGAAGGGTCAGGAGAGTCCAGCAAAAACATCAGACAGTATCCTCTTTGCAACAGGGAACCCTGAAGAGACTTTCAAGTGGAGAGGTTTTAGAAAGATCTCCTTGGATGTTGAATGAAGCAAGCAAACATAGATACCTGAATAAGTCTTGGTGATTGTTTTGTAAGATTGTATTGCCTAATGAGGTCATAGCTGTCTGTATTTTATTTTTTGAAACAGAGTCTCACTAAGTTGTAGAGGGTCTCACTAAGTTGCTGAGGCTGGCTGCAAACTTGTGATCCTCCTGTCTAAGCCTCCCAAGTACTAGAATTACAGACATGCACCACCATGTCCAGCTCATCTTAACCATTCAGAATACAGTTCATTAGTGTTAATTATATTAACATTGTTGTAGAATAGATCTTGAGAACTTTTTCATCTTGCAATACTGAAACTCAGTAATCACTAAACAGTAACTCTCTCCCAGCCCTTTGTAGTCAACTTTCTATTTTCTGTTGGTATGATTGAGACTGCAGAACCATAAAATATTTGTGATAACTGGCTGGGTCCTTTCTTTTTTCTTTTTTCCCCACAGTGCTAGGGAATCAAACTCAGGGCCTTGTGCATACTAGGCAAATGAGCTATACCTTCAGCACAATTATTTACCTTTTAAATGTCTTTAGTACTTGATCTGCCTTCCTACAAAGAGGCTATGAGAGTCTATTAAAACTAAGTTATGAGCCGGGCGCGGTGGCGCACGCTTGTAATCCCAGCATTCGGGAGGCTGAGACCGGAGGATCCGGGTTCTCGGCCAGCCTCGGCTACCTAGTGAGGCACTCTGCAACTTAGTGAGACTCGGTTTCAAAATAAAGAATAAAAAATAGGGCTGGGGGTATAGCTCGGAGGTAGAATGCCCCTGAGTTCAATCCCCAGTACCTCAAAAAACAAAACAAAAAAAACTAAGTTATGAGAGCCAGGCATGGTGGCACATACCTGTAATCCCAGTACTTGGGAGGTTAAAACAGGGGGATTACAGGTTTAAGGAAAGTTTTAACAAGTAAGAGTCTCTCATCGACCTAGTGCAACCCTGTTTCAAAATAAAAATAAAAAATAGGGCTGGGGTTATAGCTCAGAGGTAGAATGTCCCTGGGTTCAATCATTCTGTCTGTCTGTCTGTGTCTCTCTCTCTCTCTCTCTCTCTCTCACACACACACAACACACACACACACACACACACACACACACACACACACACACAAATTAACTATGAGTATAGTTCTTGTAAGCTATAAGAGATAGCCAATTGCTATATTATCCTAGGCAAGCTACCCCGAAAGGCAGAGAACATTCCCAAGGGAGAAGGTCAGTAAACAGGGCTCCATGGTTCTGCCTCTGTCCTTGGATCTGTAACACTAACTTAGTCCCAAGAAGCTAAACTAAACTGATAGAATAACAACTCTCTTGAACTAAACTTTTTTTTGAGGTACTGGGGTTTGACCTCAGGGGCATTCTACCTCCGAGCTATACTCCCAGCCCTATTTTTCATTCTTTTTTTTTTTTTTTTTTGCGGTACCAGGGATTGAACTCAGAGACATTCTACCTCCGAGCTACACCCCCAGCCCTATTTTTATTCTTTGTTTTGAAACCAGGTCTCGCTAAGTTGCGGAGTGCCTCACTAGGTAGCTGAGGCTGGCCGCGAACCCGGATCCTCTGGTCTCAGCCTCCCGAATGCTGGGATTACAAGCGTGCGCCACCACGCCCGGCTCATTCTTTATTTTGAAACAGGGTCTCACTAAGTTGCGGAGTGCCTCACTAGGTAGCTGAGGCTGACCTCGAACCCGGATCCTCCAGGCTCAGCCTCCCAAATGCTGGGATTACAAGCCTGTGCCACCACGCCCGGCTCTTGAACTGAACTTGAGCAACTCTTTTGAGCTCTCATTCCTGGAGCATGTTGTAATATTCATTAAAGTGATTATTTTAAATAAATAACTATCAGTATCATCCATTTATTTGTATATAATATTGGTCAGTGTGTTTTTCTCTGCTTTCTTACAGATATCACGTTGTCCATTGAATGAAGAAGTAATTGCTCAAGCCAGGAAAATATTCCCTTCAGTAATAAAATATATTGTAGAAATGACTATATGGGAAGAGGAAAAAGAACTACCTTCAGAACTGCAGATACGGTGAGGAAATTGTCTAAAGGGACAGGTTTTAGTGATGGTTGTTTATATTACAAAGTAAGTATTGGAAAGCTATTTTTATAGTTATCTACTGCTTTGTTTATTATCATTTTGAAAATTTATAGAGATTATCTCTTGGGAATATTTTCAAAATGACTATTTACATTAGATGTTTTGGTAGACACCATACAGAATTAAGCCAAAAGAAGAGCCTATGTGGGGCTTTGAATTTATAGAAAAATCAACACTTTGAGGATTTTGTTTTAAGTTCATAAGGACCTGGGAGCCACTGATCCCTGTAGCTAAGTAAATTGTTCAGTTTGAATCTGTTTGTGAATGAATAGGGGACCTTGGCACAGTATGTCTCCCATTAGTCCAGATCTTCAGCTCTCTTTCTGATCAAGAAAAGTTTTTTTTTTTTTTTTTTTTTTTTTTTTTTTTTTTTTGTGGCACTGAGGATAGAACCCAGGGAGCTTCTACCTCTGAACTGTACCCCCAGCCTGATTTTTTATTCTTTACTTTGAAACAGGGTCTCACTAAGTTGCAGAGGACCTCACAAGTTGCTGAGGCTGGTTGTGAACCTGCAATCCTGCTGTTTTGGCCTCCCAAGTACTGGGATTGCAAGTGTGCGCCACCACACCCAGCTCAAGAAAAGTTTGATGGTGGAAATGAAGAAATAGTTTCTTTCCCTGTGCTTGGATCATTTGATGTTTTCATATTTTTATGAGTTCCTTAATTGATTCTTTTTTTGGCTCTAGAGGTTGAACCTAGAGGCATTTTACCTTTGAGCAATGCCCTCAGCCCTATTTTTTTGTTGTTGTTGTTTTATTTTGAAACAGAGTCTTGCTAAGTTTCTAAGGGGCCTCACTAAGTTGCTGAGGCTGGCTTTGAACCTGTGATCCTCCTGTTTCAGCCTTCCAAAATTTAAGTGACTTTTTTTTGTGGTACTGAGAGTTTGAACCCAGGGGCATTCTCCCTCTCAGCTATACCTCCAGCCCTATTATTTATTTTTTATTATTGGTGCATTATAATCTTACATCTTTGTTAGGTACAAGCTGGTAAACACATACATGCACACATCTGTCATTTAACACTTTTCCAATTCCTGCCCCATTCCCTCTCCCTCCCTCCTCAAGTTCCCAGCCCTATTTTTAATTCTTTATTATGAAACAGGGTCTCACTAAATTGTGGAGGCCTACCTAAATTGTGAGACTGGTAATGATCCTACTGTCTTAGCCTCCCACATGCTGGGATTACAGGCATGTGCTACCACACTTAAGTGACTTTTTTTTTTGTTGGCACTGGGGATTGAACACAGGGGCATTCTATCTCTGAGCTACATCTCCAGCCCTATTTTATTTCTATTTTGAAATAAGGTCTCACTAGGTTGATGAGAATCTCACTACTTGCTGAGGCTGTCCTCAAACCTATGATCCTCCTGTCCCAACTTCCCAAGTACAGGGATTACAAGTGTGGGCCATCACACCTGGCTCTTAAGTGACTTTTGAATTTTGATATTATCCTCTTCTTAGAGATGGAAAAGGAACTATCATTTCAGCAAGATTAAGAGGATAATGTGGCCTGTATGGTAGTGTATGCCTGTAATCCCAGTATTTTGGAGGCTGAGATAGGAGGATCAGGTTTGAGGACAGCTTCAGTAAGTAGTGAGACTTTTATCAACCTTGTGAAAGCCTGTTTGAAAATAAAAGTGAAATAGTGGTGAGGGTGTAGCTCAGAGGTAAAATGCTCCCGTACCACAATCCCCAATACCACACACACACACACATACACACACACACACACACACACACACACACACACACACGAAAAAAGAGGATAATGTGACCTGTCTGAGGTCCACAGCCAAAATGGGAGTACTGGCACTTTATACATCTTAAAAAACAAAAGCGTTAAATGTAGTTTAGTATCAGTATCACTTAAATAGAAGCTAAACACAAAAAATAAATACAATAAAGTTTGTACAAGCTCAATGTTAATATAATCTGAATATGTATCATTGCCTGCTTGAAGATTCTGCGCCTGAAGGCCTGTCTACTTTGTCAGAATGGGAGATGAACTCAACAGTGGTATTTAAGACATACTGCCATAAAAATGAGAGTTTTAAAAGTAATAAGAAAAACTGGAGAAAAAACATGGAAAAGATAATGCATTTATTAGGATTCTTTTTTTGGAGTCACAGGGTCTTTGTAGGTTCCCAGGCTGGTATCAAGCCAGTGGGCTCAAATGATCCTCCTGCCTCAGCCTCCTGAGTAAATAGGGCTATAGACATGTGCCACCACACCTAGCTGAGGTATTGTATATATCTCTGAGCTATACCTCCAGCCTTATTTTTTAAATTAATTAATTTATTTATTTATTTTGCAGTACTAGGGATTGAACCCAGGGGCATTCTACCTCTGAGCTATACCCCCAGTCCTATTTTTGATTCTTTATTTTGAAACAAGGTCTCACTAAGTTGTGGAGGGCCTCACTAAGTAGCTGAGGCTGGCTGCGAACCTGAATCCTCCCATCTCAGCTTCCTACATACTGGGATTACAAGTGTGCGCCTCCGTGCCCAGCTTATTTTTTATTTATTTATTTATTTATTTATTTATTTATTTATTTATTTATTTATTTATTTATTTATTTATTTATTTGTGGTACTAGGGATTGAACTCAGGGGCGTTCTACCTCCGAGCTACACCCCCAGCCCTATTTTTTTTATTCTTTATTTTGAAACCGGGTCTCACTGAGTTGCGGAATGCCCCAGCTTATTTTTTATTTTGAAACGGTCTTACTAAGTTGTTGAGGGCCTAAATTGCTGATGCTGACTGTGAATCTGCAATCCTCCTGTCTCAGCCTTCCACATACTGGAATTACAGGCATGTGCCACTAGGCCCAGCTCTGGCTAGGATTATTTTAATTCCATGGTGCTATAACAAAATAATTTTGTATGCCAGTATTACAATGTTACTTCCCCACAAGTTGGAAACTACATTGTACTGCTTTAGTACAGATGTCCTGTATTATTTTTAACTTTTTCCTTTATTTGTTACAGTATCTAAATTGTATCCTTTTTTTAAACAGGGAGAAAAATGAAAGATACTATTGTGTCCTTTTCAATGATGAACACCATTCATATGACCATGTCATTTACAGTCTACAAAGAGCTCTGGACTGTGAACTTGCAGAGGCCCAGTTGCATACCACTGCCATAGATAAAGAGGTTTGTGGTCACCATTTGAATTATGCTGCTATCTCATATCAGCTTCCTGGAAGTTAGGTGTTGACTGAGCCCCTGCCAAGTGTTTCAGTATTGTGTTAAGTACAACCATACTCTCCATTTATTCCTTACATCCTGGGGGAATTCATTAGAACTTTGATTTTGTATGTATGTGTTTCATAGTTTTAGATAACTATTTATAATTTATCTCTTTTTTATAAATAATTAGAAACTTTACTGAATATATTTGACAAAGCATAGGTAAAAATAGTCTTTTCTAATACAAAGGTTAGTCTAATTATTTATTGAATTAATGAATGAATGCATGAATTACAAAATATTGAGAATTTCTGAGGTTTTCAACCTGTTGATAAAGTGAATATTAACTTTTCATTAAAGCAAATGAAAGATTAAACAAAGTTTAAAACTCCTGAAATTGGCCATTCCTGTATTGAGAGTATAATTATTTTAATTTTTATTTATTTATTTATTTATTTATTTATTTGTGGTACTGGGGATTGAACTCAGAATCATTCTACCTCTGAGGTACACCCCCAGCCCTTCTTTATTTTATTATTTGGAAACAAGGTCTCACTAAGTTACTGACAACCTCACTATGTTGTTGAGGCTGGCTTTGAACCTGTCTCTTGTTTCAGCCTCCCGAAGTACTGGGATTACAAGCATGAGTCACCAGGCCTGGCTTGAGAGTATAATTAAACAACCCCAAAAGGATCTTTTGCTTTTATGTGGCAACCCATCAAATAGTTTTAAAAGTCTATAATTTCTTACTACTTCTTTCTTACTACTAATTTCTTACTACTTCTTTCTTTTCTTGTGTGTGGTACTGGGGATTGAAACCAGGGACATTTTACCCCCCAGCCCTTTTAATTTTTTGTTTGAAACAGGATTTCACTAGGTTGCTGCAAGTCTCACTACATTGCTGAGGCTGACCTTGAATCTGCAATCTTCCTGTCTCAGTCTCCCAAATACTGGAATTATAGGTGTGTGCCACCACACCTGGCTTATAATTTCTTATGTCTGCTTTCTTCTTCTTCTTCTTCTTCTTCTTCTTCTTATTATTATTATTATTATTATTATTATTATTATTATTATTATTATTGGATGCAGGCTTTTATTTATTTATTTAGTGGTACTGGGGATTGAACTCAGGGACATTCTACCTTCTAGCTACACCCCCAGCCCTATTTTTTATTCTTTATTTTGAAACAGGGTCTCACTAAGTTGTGGAGGGCCTCACTAAGTAGCTGAGGCTGGCCGCAAACCCGGACCCTCCAGTCTCAGCCTCCCAAGTACTGGGATTACAAGTGTGCGCCACTACGCCCGGCTATTTTATTTATTTATCTTTTTGTGTACTGAGGATTGAACCCAGGGTCATTCTACCTCTGAGTTACACCCCAGTCCTATTTTTTATTCTTTATTTTGAAACAGGGTCTCACTAAGTCGCGGAGTGCCTTACTAAGTAGCTGAGGCTGGCCGTGAACCTGCAATCCTCCTGTCTCAGCCTCCCAAGTACTTGGTTTACAAACATGCCACTACACCCAGCTTGCTTTCTTCCATTTTCTTCAGCTGTTTGTCTTGTGATAATATGCTTATACTGGTCAAACTGTTTCTTCCTTTCTACCCTCTCCCCTTGGATAAATATCATCTTGTCAAAGACCTTAAAATGTATTCTCCATCAGTTCACTAAACATTTATATAGGCACTTAGAGGAAATACAACAATGAGTCAGATTGTTCTCTACCTTCTCATTCATCCATTCTCATGAAAGAAGCAGGATTTCAAGAAGATTTTAAAGATGTAATAACACTCCCAGTCCACATTTTGCTATCTTATATACAAAGTTAACATTGCCGATTCTAAGAAACAATCTTGATAAATGTTGTTAATATCAAGACACATTATTCCTATAGTAGTACAGTGAGTGATCATGGTCTTAGGATTCCAAGGAAACAGATACCAGCATGGTAAACCAAATCCCCAGGAGAAGAGTTGGCTTGGGAAAGTGTGGTGCTGAGCTTCATTGGTTTTCAGATGGAATGGGAAGATCTAGGTCTCCCAGTGTTTTCATCCCATTTTTTTTGCCTTTCTATACCACTGGTACAACTACCACACCATCCTTCTCCATTTTTTAAGTTAAAAACAAGCTGGTGTGATGGTGCATGCTTGTAATCTCAGTACTTGGGAGGCTGACACAGGAGGATTGCAGGTTCGCAGCCATCCTCAGATACTTAGTGAGGTCCTTCACAACTTAGTGAGACCATTTCAAAATAAAGAATAAAAAGTAAGGCTGGGGGTGTAGCTCAGAGTTAGAATGCCCCTGGGTTCAATCCCTGGTACCACACACACACACACATAAAAAAAGTTAAAAACATTTACTTTGAACTGAACTTCATGTCATTTAAATTTTATTGGCTATATTTGGCAAGATAGTCACTCTTGAATCTATTGTGCCTTTGATGCTACTTTTTATTTGGGCGGGGGAGATGCTGGGGATTGAATCCAGGGGCATTCTACCTCTGACTGTACCCCTAGCTCTATTTTATTTTCTACTAGGAAACAAGGCCTCATTAAGTTGCAAGGCTGGCCATGAATCTGCAATCCTCCTGTCTCAACCTCCCAAGTATTGAGATTAAGGAAGTAATCGCTACCACACCCAGCAGATGCTGCCTTTTGAAGTCAGGATTTGTCCTTGTGGCTGATACCGATGACAGAACATTCTACATTTTAGGAGAGGAGGGTTTTTTTTGTTTTGTTTTGTTGTTGTTTTACGAACTGGGGATGGAACTGGGGGGCATTCTACCTCTTAGCTACACCCCCAGCCCTATATTTTTATTCTTTATTTTGAAATAGAGTCTCACTAAGTTACGGAAGGCCTCACTAAGTTGCTGAAGCTGGCCACAAACCTGCAATCCTCCTGTCTTGGCATCCCAAGTACTGGGATTACAAGTGTGAGCCACCACACCTGGCTAGGAGAGGAGTTTTAACACTTGTATTTATGACAGAATGTGATAAAGTTCTCTTTCTTGTCCATTGAACTAATCTGGATTCCTTCTTTGCTGCTACAACCTAAAAACAAAATGGGGGAGAATTATGGGAAAGCTATCATCAAATTCTTGTAGGTGTTATTCCCTTCGGTCTCTCTTTTTTTTTTTCAGTACTGAAGATTGAACTCAGGGGCATTCTACCTCTTGAGCTACACTCCTAATCCCATTTTTTATTCTCTAGTTTGAAACAGGGTCTCACTGAGTTGAAGAGTACCTCACTAAGTAGCTGAGGCCAGCCACTAACCTGGATCCTCCTGTCTCAGCCTCCCAAGTACTGGGATTACAAGCATGTGCCACCATGCCTGGCATTTTCCTTCTGTCTTCTCCAGCCCAGTTCCCTGTAATATTCTCTTACGTGTAAATAACTTTCCTAAAATTATTTGTCCCTCTACCTACATGGAGAATGTCTGAATTAATGTTAATATGATAATGATTTTTATTTTAGGTACTTGGATTTGGGATGATTTTTGGAATTCTTTTCTTTTCTTTTTTTTTTTTTTTTCAGTATTGGGGATTGAACCCAGGGGCATTCCACCTCCAAGCTACACCTCCAGTCCTATGTTTTTTATTCTTTATTTTGAAACAGGGTCTCACTGAGTTGTGGAGGGCCTCACGAAGTAGCTGAGACTGGCTGTGAACCTGCATTCCTCCTGTCTAAGCCTCCTAAGTACTGGGATTAAAAGCATGCACCACTACACCCGGTTTAGAAAGCTTTTTAATAATCACAGCTGGGTATGGTGACTCATCCTTGTAATCCTAGTACTTGGGAGGCTGAGACAGGAGGATTGAAGGTTCATCAACAACTTACTGAGATTGTCTGCAACTTAGTGAGACCCTATTTCAAAATAAATGGGTTCAATTCCCATACCATCAATACATACATATATAATCACAAAGCTGGGGCTGGTGGTGTACCTATAATCTCAGTTCTTGGGAGGCCAAGACAAGGATTGCAGGTTCAAAGCCAACCTCAGCAACTTAGTGATGCACTCAGCAACCTAGTGAGACCCTGTTTAAAAATAAAAATATACAAGCGGGGTGTGGTAGTACACGCTTGTAGTCCCAGTACTTGGGAGACTGACACAGGAGGATCCCAGGTTCACGGCCAGCCCCAGCTACTTAATGAAGCCCTCCAAAACTTGGTGAGACCCTGTTTCAAAAATAAAGAAAAAAAAAAAAAATAGGACTAGAGTTTTAGCTCGGAGATAGAATGCCCCTGAGTTCAACCCCCAGTACCGCAAAATAAAAAAATAAATAAAAATAATAAAATAAAAATATACAAAGGACTGGGGGTGTAGCTCAGAGATATGACTCTGGGTTCAATCCCCAGTACCAAAAAAAGGAAAAAAAAAAAAAACCCTGAAAAATCACAGACTCATTCAAAATGAAAAATAGGACATGAAGTAATACTCACCACAAAAAATGTGCTTGGCCAGATGAGATTGTGTTGCAAGTAGTCTTTCATAAATCTATAAAGATATATACTGTGTACACGTATGTTTATCAGAATTAGTTGGAGATAATTTTATTTTTAAAACATTGTCAAGCCGGGCGTGGTGGCGCACGCTTGTAATCCCAGCATTTGGGAGGCTGAGACCGGAGGATCTGGGTTCGCGGCCAGCCTCAGCTACCTAGTGAGGCACTCCACAACTTAGTGAGACTCGGTTTCAAAATAAAGAATAAAAAATAGGGCTGGAGGTATAGCTTGGAGGTAGAATGCCCCTGAATTCAATCCCCAGTACCGCAAAAAAAAACCCCAAAAAACCAAAACACATTGTCAGCCCAAGCTGGACACAGTGACACACACTTATAATCCCAGTACTAGAGAGGCTGAGACAGGAGGATTACAGGTTTAGGGTTAGCCTTATTGAGACCCTATTTCAAAATAAAAAATAAAATAGGTCACAGTGTAGCTCGGAGATAGAATACCCCTGGGTTCAATCTCTAATACCACCACCACCCACAAAAAAAAAAAAAAAGCCAGCTCAAGCCTAATAAATTAGAGTTGGGAATATGGAAAGAAGAGGAGAAAGAAATGCCTATATATTTTAAAAATCTGTTTCTCTAGCTGAGCGTGGTGGCGCAGGCCTGTTATCTCAGTACTTGGAAGGCCGAGAGAGGAGGATCACAGGTTCAAAGCCAGCCTCAGCAAGTAGTGAGACTCTCATCAACTTAGAAAGACCCTGTCTCAAAATATAAATAAAACAGGATCCAGGCGTGGTGGCGCACGCTTGTAATCGCAGCATTTAGGAGGCTGAGACAGGAGGATCTGGGTTGGTGGCCAGTCTCAGCTACTTAGTGAGGCCCTCCGCAACTTAGTGAGACCCTATTTCAAAGTAAAGAATAAAAAATAGGACTGGGGGTATAGCTCGCAGAGGTAGAATGTCCCTGAGTTCAATCCCCCGTACCGCCAAAAAAAAAAAAAAAAAAAAAATATATATATATATATATATATATATATATATATATATATATATATATATATATATATATATATAAAACAGGGATGAGGGTATAACTTGGAGGTAGAATGCCCTTGGGTTCAATTAACAAGTACCACAAAAAAATTAGATAAAAATAAACAGAGCCTTCGGGAGGCTGAGACCGGAGGATCCGGGTTCGCGGCCAGCCTCAGCTACCTAGTGAGGCACTCTGCAACTTAGTGAGACTCGGTTTCAAAATAAAGAATAAAAAATAGGGCTGGGGGTATAGCTCGGAGGTAGAGTGCCCCTGAGTTCAATCCCCAGTACCGCAAAAAAAAAAAAAAAAAAAAAAAAAAAATAAACAGAGCCGTAGTTTAATAAGCCTAAGTTATCAGATATAAATAGAAAGTACACTATAATAAGTAAAGAACTAGCATTCTTGCCATGCAAGAAAGCCAGCATCCTAAATTATAAGTTACACATATTCTCTTACAGAGGTATGGTAGATTCTGATGTTTCATAAAGGTGTTTAAATATTTGTTTATCTTCCAGGTATTAGAGTCTAAAACTTTTAGTCAGCTAATAAGTTGCTCATAATTGACAGCTCATTAGATTTGTGGACGATATGTTATATACTGATTATGGTTATCATTTCACTATCATTTTTTCTGTAATTAGGGTCGTCGGGCTGTTAAAGCAGGTGCTTATGCTGCTTGCCAGGAAGCAAAGGAAGATATAAAGGTAACTTTCTGAGTTAAGGATAAAGAGACAATTTTTTTTTTTTTTTTTGGTACTGGGGATTGAACTCAGAGGCATTCTACCTCCGAGCTACACCCCCAGCCCTATTTTTTTAATTCTTTATTTTGAAACCGAGTCTCACTAAGTTGCGGAGTGCCTCACTAGGTAGCTGAGGCTGGCCGCGAACCCGGATCCTCCGGTCTCAGCCTCCCGAATGCTGGGATTACAAGCGTGCGCCACCACGCCCGGCT
>PVLC010029528.1:0-20147 GCA_004027655.1 Graphiurus murinus
GGGGGGGGGGGGAGCAGATTGTAGGTGCTGACCCTACCCCAACTTCCCCTGTAGCTCACCGGGAAGAATGTGAAGCTGTAACTCCACCAATAGGAGTTCAGAGCAGGAGGGGCTTTGCGTTAGGGATCTAAGACCCACCAGGTTCTTCCTCAGGTGTGCTCTCTCTTGTATATTTGGGGGCACCCTTTTTTGCAAAAAAGTAAAATTGCCTTGCCAAGCAATTTTTGAACACGTGCCTTTTTCTTAATGTTATAAAAAGTTATTTCTAACAATTTGGCACCCAACGCGGGGCACAACGCCTCTCTGGGGTGGTGAGGATCCCTTCTTCTTAAGGGAGACGCGTCCTACCGCTGTATTGTGGTAGCCTTGGGGCGAAGGGACCCACGACCTCTGGAGATGGTGACAAACTAGCAAAAATTGCAAGGCAATGCGGGAGGCCTGAATTCATCCGCGGCAACCTGAAATCCATGCATGGACCCAGGTACGAACACTTCGGGGAGAAGCAAGTAACACCTGGGTGGTTGGGCATCCCGTGGTCGTGCGTGTGTGTGCTTGAGTGGGCGAGTGTGGAGTCGGGATCTGCTGTTCTGTTGTATATATCCTTGGCACTTCGCATGGCGTGAGGCCTCCTCTCTGGGGAGGAGCCGGCTTCGGGCTTTACCTGGCCAGCCAGGAAGCGCCTACCGGGCATATATTTCCCAAGAGGGATAGGACAGGGAAAGACGAAGCATATGGGGGGGGCATACTAGGCCTCAGTTAACTCAGTCAAGCATCCAGTGCGGTTACACAACCAGGAAGGTCAGGATGGGAAGAAAAGGCTGTGCGTGTACTTGAATGAGACTTGGCAGGTTGGCAGGTGTGGAGTCCGACTCTGTCATTCTGTTATATCCTTGGTGCTTCATACGGCATAAGGTCTTCTCTCCCCAGAGAGGGAACCAACCAGGGGTTTTAACTGGCTGGCCAAAAAGCACCTACTGTGGATATATTTCCCGCGAGGGAGACAGACAGAGCAAGACAGAGTGCATCTGGAAACCTCCAGCAGGGGAAGACTGAGTCTCAGCCAAGTATCTAGTTGGGGTTCCTCAACTAGGCAAGCCGAGATGGGAAATAGAACTTCATCTAGCAAAGGTGCTCCCAGGGAGGGGGAAGCATTGGATAAAATTCCTTCAGAAAGTCCCCTGGGGCATATGCTCCAATATTGGGAGGAGAATCCCAGAACAGCAGGCAAAAAGAAACACCAGATGATAAAATACTATTGTTTCATTTGGACACAAGAACCATCAGTATTCTGGCCAAAATTCTGTTCCGGTGAGGATTGGGTTTACCAATCGTTAATCGAATATGTCAGTGATAAAAGTGCTACTACTCAAGAAGAAATAGACTATGTGCTCTGCTGGAAGAAGGAACCTGTAACCTGGTTCCCTATAAAGGCAAAAGTGAATGAAAACAGGGGCAAAAATGGCAATTGGGATCCACTTGACTGTTTACCTCCGCCCTGTGATTCAGGAAATCAGCAGACTGACTCACCTCAAGCCAGCAGGCGGGAGAAAACCAGGAATCAGGCCTTTCCAAAGTATCCAGGTGGACTAAATGCCAAAGTTGGGGTGGCTTAAATACCTTTTGGTAATAGTTGATCATCTTACCAACTGGGTTGAGGCAGTCCCACTTCCGAGTGCCACGGCAAACAATTAAAGTATTACTAGAAGCCATAATTCCCCAATTTGGATTAGTTGAAAACATAGATTCAGATAATGGAAGTCATTTTACTGCTGCAATTATCAGAGGTCTGGTAGAGGTTCTAGAAATTACATGGGAATATCACACACCCTGGCATCCTCCATCTTCAGGTAAAGTAGAAAGAATGAACCAGACCCTTAAAAAAACAAATAACTAAGTTGGTCTTAGAAACCAAACTCCCATGGACAAAATGTCTTCTTGCCCTCCTGAGGATTAGAACGGCCCCTTGTAAGGATATTGGCCTGTTACCATATGAAATCTCTCTGGGCTCCCTTACTTGGGTCCAGGTTTAGACATACCAACTATGGAGACAAAAGATCAATTTCTCAGAAATTATGTGTCAAGTCTCTCCTCTTCCTTGTCCTCTCTTAGGGCACAAGGATTGTTAGCCCAAACCCCACCTCTTGAATTTCCAGTGCACTCAACCGGGTGACAGCATCCTGATAAAGACCTGGAAGGAAGACAAGCTCGAGCCAGCCTGGGAAGGACCATATCAGGTGCTGCTTACAACTGAAACAGCTGTTCGCACTGCGGAAAGAGGTTGGACTCATTATACACGGGTTAAAGGGGCCACAGCTCCTGTTAAGGACAATGGACCGTCACTCAGCATCCAGACCCTCTCAAGCTAACTGTAAAAAGACTCTGACTTTATTCTGTTTGTTTTTTTTTTGTTGTTGTTGTTGGTTTGTTTCATTAAGCTCTCAGGTATGGGGTAGCCCTTATTCAGCCCAAATAATTATTAATGTGACTATAGGAGAAGATCCACTAATCATAGAAATTGATGCATGTCGAGTCCTGTATCTCTGCCCAGAACCTGTCCAGGTGATAAAACAAAATAATCACAAGCAAGTCCCTGGCTGTAGTTGGGGAAAGTCCTGGGGGACCACCCCATGTGGAAGGCAGATAACCCCACCATATAGAGCTGCTCCAATTCCAAGGGGGTTAAAGAAAAAATAACCAGGCCTGGAAGGGGTTCCCTTGACACCTGTGCTAATTTACAGTATAATCCACTCTTGCTAACTCATAAGCCAGGGAAGTCAGCTCTTTCCATTAGATATTGGTCTGGCCTCCAGGCAAATATGTTACGAAATCAGTCCATGGAGAGACTTGCTATTAAACTGGTTAATAATTCAACCTCAAATGTTAATATTAGCCACCCAACCCAGACCACTATAGTGAAAATAAAGGATTTACACCAGATGATAGGAGTTATGACAGGTTATGGGGAAACAAATACCTGGGTGAAAGGGACAAAAAATTTTGCCAGCATCTCAAACGAAAGTGACTTTTCCACTTATGTGGCAGCAGCTCAAGTAGTTCCATTTCCACTCGGATGGACCTCAGACCCAACGGGCATGAGATGCATGATAGCCCTCTTCCAGGACAATCTAGCATGGGCCAATGAGTCTTGTAAGACCCTATCTCTCCTGTTTCCAGTGGCTCAGGGTCTAAAGCAAGAGCCCCCCAAAACTGTAAAGCCTCCAGTCCCAAACACCAACTATACCTGGTGCCTCTCAAGGCGGGAGGGACAGTCAGTGTTTTGGGGCAATGTTTCTGGCTGCAGTGAATGCTGGTCCTTTGAGGAGCTAGACCATCAGTCTGCCTTAACGGTTGCCCGAGCAAATGTCTGGTAGTACTGTGGAGGACCATTACTTGAGTCTTTACCGGTAAATTGGAGTGGAATTTGCACTCTAGTACAATTGGCAATCCCTTTCACCCTGGCATTTCAAGTCCCAAGTAAGTCACCCTCTAGTGAGTCATTAGATCTGCACATATATGTGGATTTGACCAGGATCTCAAAGGATAGTCCCAGTGAATTTAAGGCTACAAATCAGGTTGCTACTTGGTTTGCACCAATATTAATTTGGTGGTTCACCAATAATAAAAGGGTAGATTGGATGAACAACCTCTACTACAATCAGCAGAGGGTTGTCAACCACACCCTAGGTGCCCTACAGGAAATAGTTAAACAGTTAGATGCCACTAACAAAATAGTCTGTGAAAATAGACTGGCCATAGACACAATCTTAAAAGGAAAAAAGTTATGCACCATTAGAAGGGACCTATGCGACACCTGCATCCCAAACAACATGGCACGGGATGGCTCTGTGACTAAAACTCTACAAGGTTTGTCTTCATTAGCGGCTGAGCTAGCAAAAGGCTCAAGGGTAGATGATCTTTTCCCTGGCATGGAACAATGGTTTGGAAAACAAAGAGAAATAATGACTCTGGTCACAATATTTCTTGTAATATTTGGAATAATGATACTACTAGGATGCAGTATAATCCTCTGTATTAGGGCCATGGCTCTGAGACAGGCAGAGACAGTTTGAACTGAACCATCTTCTATAGATTACCAAAATAATCTCTCTTCAAACACCATTGAGAGCAAGAGTCATCGTATGTTAATAGAATTTGAAGAAAAGAGTAATAATGTATATTGAAAGAGGGGGGAATTGTGAAAATATAATTGTATCTTTTCTGTCAAAGGAGTAGTTTGATTTTAACCGCCATCTTGTAATTTGCCACCTTGTAATTCGCCATCTTGTAATACATGGATTCCTTCACAAAGTTAGCATCTCAAGAGATTGTAGGTGCTGACCCTCCCCCAACTTCCCCTGTAGCTGAATAGTTCAGCACAGGAGGGGCTTTGCGTTAGGGATATAAGACTCACCAGGTTCTTCCTCAGGTGTGCTCTCTCTTGTATACTTGGGAGCACCCTTTTTTGCAAAAAAGTAAAATCGCCTTGCCAAGCAATTTTTGAACACATGCCTTTTTCTTAATGTTATGAAAAGTTATTCCTAACAACATTAACATGACTTCTTAAGGGATGGCAGAGGGCAAGTTCAGCCCTTTCAAACTATATGCCTGTGTGACCCTTTGAGCCCAAGCAGACTGCCTTATGATGACCTTGATGACGCCATGCTCATGCTGTTCTTTAAGAACCATTTGCTGAGAATGATGGTATCCACTTGTAATCCCAGTACTTCAGAGGCTGAGACTAGAGGATCACAGGTTTGAGGCTAGCCTCAGCAACTTAATGAGACTGTCAGCAATTTAGTGAGACCCTGTTTCAAAATAAACAAGAAGGGCTGGGTGTATATTTCAGATATAGAATGCTCTTGGGTTCAATCCCTAGTACCTAAATAAATAAATAAATAAATAAATAAATAAATAAATAAATAAATAAATAAATGAATAACAGCCAGTCAATGTTTTTGGAGAAGGCAGCTGTTCACCTTCGCTTGCCCAGCAGTGGTAAGTAAGGAATTTCCTAAGGAAAAGAAGCAAAGCTCCACGTTCAGCAATTTGTTAATATTTATCCCCAGAGGTAGGTTTTGCCTCAATGTCTATAGAGACACTCTTATAATGTTCAAATTTTGATCTCAATGTCACACTAATTGTTTGGATCATCACTTAACCCCCGGGGCCTCTGGACCTGGGCAGGTACAGACTCAGAGGCTGACGACACGGTCATGCAAATTCCCTTACTTTTGTACAGATTAGCATATGTGTTAACTGTCTGGATAATACAACCAAGCTTCCTTGCTAGAGATCCTGACATTGACCTCGGATAATGAGCAGTAGTGACTTTTTCTCTGACTCATTAATGAGTAAAACAGGCTCTATTTTGCCCCCTCGTATATTTCACCAAAGTAGTCACAACAATGACACAATAAGGAAAAGAGCATTTATATTTAAAAACATGATGAGGATACAAGTCACTGGGCGTCTCACGTGGGAAGTTACAGTTTTAAGACCTTCGGGGAAATATCTGAAATGACTCTAGCTATTCATTTGGATTCTATGAAACCTCATTCGGATGCACGGCAGAGCAATCTGTGAGCTGGGACTGATAATAACACAGTTAGTTGTTGGATATCTGATTTAATGCTTCAAAGATTCTTGGGAATACATGTCTTGTGGAACAGTTCCATAGAAAAGAACTTAACTGTGGGCTTAAAATCAGGAAGCATGATTTCTCATTTTTGGAAAAGGCTTTGAGAAGGTCATAAATCTAATACGCACAGGGAGGAGTTCTTTAGATGGAGATTCAGGCTGCAAATCCAGAAATAATCTACACTAGGGAACTAGTGTTTTAATGACTCTTGGCTATTGTTTTTATTTTCTGAGCCACAAGGTTATATATTGCAGGGCTGCCATATTATACATTGCTATACTTTTGAGAAATCCCTTTTACAAGACTAAACACCATTAATAGCAGGTCTAAGGATTCTTGGAGGTAGCTCTGTGATTATAAAGTTGTTGTTTGAATTTTGACTCCATTCATTGACTTCTCTAGGGGAGCACTATATGCTCAGAACTGGGGACCCAGCATGGGTTGTAAATGTTTATCCCCCTCAAAATAGTCACAGGCCTTTCCCACAAGTGTTATTTGGGAGAGACCCAAAAGCAGAGAGTAAAATCCACTGGTTTGTGTCATCGGGAACCCAGGAAAGGAAAAATGAGCTCTGTTTGGAAAGTTGAGAGGAGATACATTTAAGGAAAACTCTCTATCTAATGAATCCAGCAAATGATTGGGATTGCCTCCATTTTGGAGAGGTCAGGAAAGGCAGAGTGATCAAGAGTGATGGAGAATATGGGTTTGGAAGCAATCTGCTACAGGTACCCAAGACTTCCTGAAATCACCATCTTCTTCAGGAAAATATCTTTCTCTAACTCTTGGAGCTTACCATACACAAATTAGTTGTAATGTCGCTGAGAGGTTTGGAATGGAAATGGACCAGTGAGCCAGAGGAAGGCCCGCTCTACCTGGGCTGCCTCCTCAACAGCAGACAGTCGACTTCTTAGGTCTGGGAAACTGATACATGGCCCGCTCGCTTTACATCTCATCACCAAAAGCTCTCAGAGCTTAACACTCTCTGATCTATTTAAAGAGAAAAGTGGCCATGGTCTCCCCTTATCCACAATTTAACTTTCCATCTTTTTCATTACCCAAGGTCAACTACTGTCTGAAAATATTAAGTGGAAAACTCCAGAAATAACAATTCGTATGTTTTAAATTGTGCTCTGTTCTGAGAAGTAGGAGGAATTTTCAGGCTGTTTTGCTCAAACCTGCCCAGGACGTCAATCATCCCATTGTCCAGCAAATCTACGCTACATATGCTACGCTCCTGTTAGTCACTTAGAGCTCTAGGTTACATGAGCAACTACGTCTACCACATACTAGGTTAAAGCAACTGGTGTGGTAGCACAGTGCTTGTGTTCAAGTAGCTTTTGTTTTACTTCATAATGGCCCCAAAGTTCAAGAGTGATGATGTTGGAAATTCAGATTTGCCAAAGAGAAACTGTAAAGTATTTCATTTAAGTGAAAATGTGGAAGTTCTTGAATTATTAAGGAAATAAAAAAAAATCATATGTCGAAGTTACTAAGATCTATAGTAACCATGCTACCTGTAAAATTGTGAAGAAGACACCAAGAAATCCATGCTAGTTTAGCGGTTGCACCTCCAACTAAAAATGTTACCACCGCAGTGCATGGTAAGTGCTTAGTGAAAATGGGAAAGGCATTATATTATAGGATTTGGTATTATCCACTGAAAGTCTTGGATGGGAGGACAACTATGTTCAGAATATACTTTTTCCAACTCCTTTTGCAGCCAAGACTCCCTGCAATAAATGTGTAAATGCAAAGAGATTGCTGAGGGTTTGTCACCATGTACAAGAAGGCTGCTGTGACAGAAATAAAAATCTCACATCTCCCAGCAGTTGGCTTTCCTGTGTGGCATAGATTGTACAAATGGCCTTAGCAAATGGCATGAAATAGAGGGCCAGGTTTAGAGATTTCATGTCGGAACATGGAATAAAGCAAAGCTAGCTAACGGGAATGAGGGTTGACTCCACAATCTTTGCAATTCATTTACGAATTCATTTCCTCACATATGTATCATGTTTGCCGAGCACCAGGTGAACAGAGAACACCTGAGGTCACACGTAGACCCACAATCTCAGAACCTCATGGATTTTCACAAGGTTAAAAATTTAGTTATGAATTTGAGAAAGTCCATGAAACTTAGCACCAAAGTGATTCTTAGTGAACAACGAAGAACATAAACATAGTTGTAGAATGTAGAAGGAGAATGCTTCAATTACAGACAGTCATAGTTTTCAAAAACTCTCACTTTAGAAGTTCTGTTGGAAGCGTATAGTCAATCCATTAAAAAACAGACCATTCCTAAAGATGTGTCAAAATAGTCTCTAAAAAAAAAAAAAAAAATTGCTGCCAGACCAGGATTTCACCTGATCCTCAATATATTTCTTAAAATCTTCCTGATTTCATGCTTCCAACTAAATCAGACTGACTTCTCTCCCACCCTAGTTGGTATTAAACCTTTGTCTGCAGGGCAGCTATCATTTAAGGATTAACAGATTGCCTGAATTTGGATACATAAATATCACATGAGTTTCCAAATTAGATGAAGGACTCTATCCAGAGTCTTACTGCCATGTTATCTGTGGGGCTGTGGCGGCATCCTGCACCAGCCAGATAGCTCAGGGTCACCGAGGCAAATGAGGACTACAATCCACACTACACACAGGGAGGAAACACGACCAGGAGGAGGCTGGACTGCAGGGTCGAGGTGACCCTGGGAGCCCCTCATGGGGTACCAGGAGCAAGGACCAGACGAGGTCTGTTTTAATGCCTCTATATCCCTCCCTTTCCTGGTGATAAGAAATTTCTATTTTTACTGCTAATTTGGATATTCTTGAGCTTGAGATGGTATTTCTCCATCATGCTCCCTCTTCTTGCCTTCATTAATATTTGGCATATCTGTTTAAGCCCACACCCACACCCACATACACCCTCCCCATTTCAAAAGTCAAGTTATGACATGTATGGAACATTAGCCAGAAAATATAAAACTCCAGCCTCGTTCCAAGTTCACTTAGACCACATCTTTGATAAAATTGGGGACTGTTACAGGAACAACAACAGAACCGATCTGGAAATACCCCTATTTAAAATATTGTATACAAGACAACTTCTAAAAGGGATGTAAGAAATAATTAGTCCAACAATTATCCATGCCTTTGTTGACATTAAAATATTCTGGTTAATGTCGACCTGATAATGAAAAAGTATCTGTGCTCTCCAACAGGAAGGAGGCTCCCCAAGTTTGAAACACCGCCAGAAGCAAAAGGAATATTAATTCACTCAATTGCCGAAGGCAGAGTCGGCCCTGGAAAAGCTTCCCTTTGTGGAGGATCCTTTTTAGAACTGTTTCCGCTCTGTTTTTAGTAATCTCTTTTTAAAGCCCAACTCCATTAGCAAACAACACCAGGCCCCATATCCTGTAGAATCTCTCCTGTCCAGAGGTGGTGCTCAGATTTTTAAATAAGAAGCTGAGAAGCAGCAGCCAGGTGTGTGTGTGTGTGTGTGTGTGTGTGTGTGTGTGTGTGTGTGTGTGCTGCCTCAAGGTGACACAGCAAACACATTTGTTGATGGAGACTGACTATCTACTTATCTGCAGCTGGGGGTGGAAGGTCACTGGAGATGAGAGATGGAAAGATGCTACAGGATTTTCAGGCTAATCCTCAACATCACTGGAAACCACTGTTTTGTGTGATTCCTCCAGATTTTTGCAGTCGTGAACAATGCAGCAGGTCGAGCATAGTCACCCACAACTCGGAAGGCTGGAAGTCTTAACCCTTTCCAAGAGGACTCCTGACTCTCACGAGGACCAGGAAGCCAAGCTAAATGATATTGCCTGGGTTTCCCATCTGCTGAAGGATTTTCAATTAGTTCATTCCCGTGAGTCAGGCCGCCCTACATGAATGGAGTAGAAAGACTGAGAGAATTGGTTTAATATTCCAGGGACCTTGCACGCACCCCCCACCAAGTATTCTTAGTTCATGACTTCCAAAGTCTAGGAATCACTGAAGTAGCACTACTTACATTTTGCTTAAAAGTAAACTGTGCTATTTATATCTTTGTGATACGCTTTATCAGAGGGGATAGTAAGAAAATGGATTCTACCCATTTTGGTCAGGGGTTTTAAGCAGAGACTAAATCAGATGTAGCCACAGGAGGGGAGACTCCTCTGGTGGATCTGTGTCTGTCACCTGGTCCGGCTTCCCTGCAAGGTCTGACACTGCTGAGCGCCTCCTCCCTTTGGAAATGTTCCCCCCGGCCGATGCCATTCACCAAGCAGCCTGGTGTTCCTCCTGCTCAGAGATGCTTTTCTAGCTTTCCTGGGGGAGGACCATTTCCCTTACCTGACTCCAAAAGGATGATATTCTTTAGGTTTTTCATCTCAACCCCCCCCCAATTTTTTTTTATTAAACACCCCCCCCCCACATCTCTCTCATTCATTTTTGTGGCTCTAGTTACTATCTATAAATTCATGTCTCTTGAATTTACACCTCTCATCTAAACAAAATGAACCACACATGGAAAGCGCTTGGCCTCAGGACACGAGAAGCCTCATTTTCTCATTCCATAGCTGTTTATTGGGCACTTATACGTACCAGGCACAAGCTACTGGGAATGCAGAAGGAAGCAAAACGGAAAAACCCTGCTCATGTGGAACTTACATTTGAAGAGGCGGAACACCATAAACAAAGTAAATAATCACACGTAAGTAAAAATAGAGTAGGTAACGCTATGCACTCTGGGAAAATCTACTGCAGTGAAGGCCGCCACCGAGCTGGGGTGGGAGGCGTTTGCTGTTTAGGACTGGGTGGCCAGGAGAATCCTGCTGCAAAGATGCATTCTGAGAAACACCTGCAGGAGATGGGAAAGCTATTTAGAGATGTGTGTCCAAGTAGTCTAAGATGCAACTTGCCATTTCTCTCTTGCAAAGGAGTCCAAGTGTGCAGATTAGTCTTCCTCCCACAGGTGACCCTTAAGCTCACACCACAGCACTGGCTGGTGACCACTGAGCATTTCCTCTTATTTTACTTAAATGTGTTTTTCATAAAACCACGGCCTAGGGAGATGAAGTAATTTGCTTGGAGTTATGCAAAGAGCGAACAGCAGGGCCTGGATTTGAAGTTGGATGGTACCACACCCAAGCACCCTCTGCCAGCCCTGTCCCTGCGCCATGGTGCCCACTGAGCACCCAGATGGCCAAGCTGTCTGTGGCATCGAAGTCCCCAAGAGCAGAGTGGCTGGAGAAGGGCCAGCTGTGTGGTCCTGCGCCTCCCCTGTCCTCTCTAGGAACCCTACATTTGGATCCTCACAACTGCTTTAATTTTACAGAAGAGCAAAAGCTGTAAAAAGGCAGCAAAGATACCAAATCAACAGCAGATACCCTAACCTTGTTGAAGGCCAAAGAGAAGTGGAACAGAGGCCCTGCTGGAGGCCTGGGCAAGCACAATGGCTTCCCTGGGGCAAAGCTACCCACGGCCCTGCCAGTCACTCCTAACCAGAGGTCGGGTTACAAGTGGGGACAAAGCACGCTGGCCTTCAGCAGCAGAAGATCCTTCTCACCTGCCTGTATGAACTCCTGCAATGTGAGCTGCACATCCAGTCCCATCCTAACTGGCCAGGCCATCTGCCAAGGTCGTGCCTCTTGTGGGCTTGACCTTGTGAAGTCAAAGTGTTGGGCACGGCTGCAGTTTCCCTGGGGGAGGGGTTGAAGAATGCAGGCAGTTGCCAATTCGTTCTAAAACCCACCCGCCTCAGTTTTCATGCCCACTTGCTAGGTGTGCAGCACATTTGAAGTGCTCAGGTTAAAAGCAAGGCAGGAAGCTGCACGCCGCCTGTGTGCAGGAAGGCAGAGGTACAAAGCAGGAAGGAGGCTCCGCCGGGGGTGAATGGCCTGAGGGAGGCAGGCTCTCCTGGGCTCCTCTGCAGGTGAGTGCGGAGCCAGCCCTGATACCATGCTTGGCTGTAAGCCAGCTTTGATTCCTCTCCCCTGCAGAAAACAAACAAAAACGCTGCCTCGATTGTCCAATGCAGCCCACATCTCATGTCCCGACGAGACATTCCTGCAGGCTTGAAATTAGGGGAGTCCTTTAAGATATGTCTTTTCACAACATGTCTGGGCTCCCCTGCTCAATTTCTTTAGACTCCACAAACAGCAAGTCAACAATCAGGAGAAATGATCTGGGCCGTTGAACACCCCACAGCCGGCATGCTTGTCTCTGTAAATCGGAACCGTGGTGTAGAGATGGTGGCATTAACAAACATGCAGGAGAGATAATTTTCGGCTCATCCACAACACAATGGCTCCACTACACTCTCAGGTGAATCAGCTTCATTTTCCGTGGAAACGCGAAACCCCAGGGAAGAGGTCCACGGCTTCAGGACAGGTTTTCCTGACACTTCACTTCATCCCATTCATTGCCCTATCGATCCCCAAATACAATCATCTCCGTAACCCAGGCCCCGCTTGTCTAAAATTAATTTTGACAAGTGTGTTAAGATTAAGTTAATCATCATGGTTTTAATAAAAAAAGAAAAAGAAAAAAAAAGCATTTACTAAAGTATTAATACTATAGGGGCAGGAGAATGCTTAAATTGCCACTTGAAAGCACAAGGTTCCTTACAGATCACTTGCATACCAAAAATGCACATATTCAGTTGATGTGCTGTTTTAGAAATAATTTTTGTTTACACATTAAGTCAAATATATTTGGGTAGCCTAATTTAAATCAGTGTGCAAAGTTGGAAGACATTAAGATGTTGCTTCTTTTAGAATCTTAAATTTGAGATGGGCTTTTCCTTCTAATTATGGTTAATTAGTGAGGTTTTATTGTCATAATAAATCACAGGGGACGCTTCTAGTTTCCTGGGTGGTTGATACAGATTCTAATCAGGATGTTGACCTAATGCTTGAGAAAGGACTGGCTGCTTCCGGAAGGATCCATTAATGACTTGGGAAAACAGATGTGCCACCGAACAATACTGGTCATGCCAGGGACAGAGTGTCCCTCTGGCTTCCTCCTCCACGCTCGTAAATAAAACCAAGGGCAAACATTGACCCAGGAGCGCTGGATAAACAACCAGACTGCTTGCAGGGTCATCGGGCTTTGCAAAGCCTTGCTCAGCCACCAGCCATTCCCAGTAGGATGGACCTGCATCTGTCTCTCCCTCTGCTAAGATTTCACTGCATTTGACACATCTGTAGGGAACTTTATACAAAAACAAGAAAGGAAGCAGGGAATAGTGGTGCATGCCTGTAATTCCAATAATTGAGAAGCTGAGACAGGGGGATTGCAGGTTAGAAACCAGCCTCAACAACTTAATGAGTCTCTCTCAGCAACTAGCCAGATCCTGTTTCTTTTTTTCTTTTTCTTTTTCTTTTTTTTTTTTTTTTTTTTTTTGCAGTACTGGGGATTGAACTCAGGGGCATTCTACCTCCGAGCTATACCCCTAGCCCTATTTTTTATTCTTTATTTTGAAACCGAGTCTCACTAAGTTGCGGAGGGCCTCACTAGGTAGCTGAGGCTGGCCGCGAACCCGCATCCTCCGGTCTCAACCTCCCGAATGCTAGGATTGTAAGCGTGCGCCACCACACCCGGCTCAGATCCTGTTTCAAAATTAAAAATAAAAAGGGTTGGGGGTATAGTTTGGAGGCACAGTGTCCCTGGTTTCAATCCCCAGTGCCACAAAACAAACAAACAAACAAACAAACAAGGAAAAGAAGGCCTTGGAAAGCAGTGTGTTTTAATTATGGATCCTCGGTTGTAAGTTACAGAAGAAACCCACTCACACCAGTTCAAACCACGAGGAGGACTTAACGAATGTGGGTTATTGCACGTGGGACACAGAAGCGTCTGGACTCAATATCATATATGATGTATTGTGGGGCACTGCCATGATAGTCTGGAAAGTTGGGTAAAAGATTAGCAGGCCTGGGCCTGTTTCAGTTTTTCCCAGGCAAAATGGCCCTGAAGCTAATCAGAGAAAAAGATAAGAGTCCCCAGGCCCACTAGATGTCTTTGTCCAATTACCAAATGACTCCAGTCCCTAGGTCCCGCCCTAATGGGCCAAACCTATCCCAATATATCTCGTATCCCTTCTGGACAAACCAGCCAATCCTCATGGTCCCCATAGTCTCTCTGCCCTGGCAACAAGATTTCACCAATCCCATTCCCGCCTGTGTGCACCTCCACTATAAAAGACTGAACAAAGCCAGAGTGGGGGTCTTTGTTAAGACTCCACTGTGTTGGATGAGACTTGGACCCTAGCTCGAGCTAGTAATGAACCTTATTGCTTTTGCATTGCTCTGTGTGAAATGATCCTTTTTTGGTGAGGCACCCCAAATTTTGTGCACAATAGTATATGTATAGATATTTAGATAGACAGGTGTCTGTTTCCATGTCTCTTTACCTTTCCCTCTCTATATCTTTCTCTGATTATGGGTGCACTGGGTTAAACTTGGGTGTGCCAGGATATTGTGGTTTAAGTATCAATCGTGATTTCCTAGGGATTCTCAGATGCAATTCCAAATTTTTAGAAGAGACTACTTGTTATGTCAATGTTGTGCTCAGCACTGGGGTATAAATATTCATGGAGGGGTGTGTCTATGAGAGACAGAGATGCAGATGTGGGTTGTACCTTCATTCCCAATATTAGAACCAATGTCAGGGCAGCCCCTCTCTCCTGCAAATCACCAGTTTACTGGATACAAAAAAATGTTGTCCCAAAACTTCTCCAAAAATTGTATAACAAAATGGATAATTTTCTTATTCAAGATTGACTAAAGAGCTTTTTTAAACAAATACTTTTATCGGTGCATTATAGTCTCACATCATAATGTAAATCATGTTGACAGTGACATACATGCACACAGCACTTGGTGCCCCCCACCCCTCCCCTGGACCAGAGAGCTTTTACAGGAATGCTTCAGTATTTCAAAGAAAGGAAAATAATCAGATACCTCATTTATATTTAAATTGGCTTATCTTATTTCCTTCTCTGACAATATAATACCACTAGGGGTATATAGCATTACCCCATTTATTTTCTAAGGGAAATGGAGGTTGGTATTCAGCTCATACAGAGAGCATGGTAGGAGGTGACCACCTGGTAAGCAGGGACCAGGGCAGCTTAATGGTGTGGGCAGAATGTGCCCACGTCACTGTGGAGCCCACTCCGGCTCTCGTGGGGTGTGTGTGAGTTCTGCTCTCCCGGGGCCCCGAAACTCTGCCTCTGCACGACACCTCAGTTACGCCTCACGGAACACCATCTCTTCTATTTCAGTCTGTTTTCTTTATTGATGTGTCTGTCATAATTGTCTCTTCCCCAAGTGCCTGCAACTTACGGACACTCGATCAATCCTTTTGGAAGTCCATCAGTGATGGAGGGTGAAGCGGGTTAACACAAGTTGCCAGTGGGTTCCATATACAAGAGGAGCCCAAAAGACCACAGCAAGGACCGCTATTTCATGGGACAGGAGAGCTGTTCAAGAAACACAAATCAACCAGCTCTGGTCTTCTCCAAGAAAACTTGGATTCAGAGAGGTGATTGGTCACAGAGCCAGCTGGAGGAATCACTGAGCCCAAGTACTTGTCCACACACGGGCACTGCTGGTGAATACGTAACATGAAAACAGTTTTCACCAGAGAGAAGACTGCTGTACAAAGCTAAGGGATCTGACCTTTGCTTGGGAGAAATGCTAGGAAGAAATTTCCCTCGGGATCGGTCATCCCAACTCTAAGTGCCCAGCTAAGAATGGTCCACAGGGTGCTGCTCACATTCTTAGGCCAAACCCTTCCCTGAGTAAAGTTCCTTCTCTCTGATTATTACAGGACTTTATACCCAAGTTTCTTTTAAATACTATATATGAATATATATATATATGAATATATATTTTTTTTGAGGTACTGGGGATTAAAGCCAGGGGCATTCTACCTCTGAGCTACACCAACCCTATTTTTTATTCTTTATTTTGAGACAAGGGTCTCGCTAAGTTGTGGAGGGTTGCAATGTCACCTTAATAGCTGGGCCTTGAGCAAAGGCTCGGTCCGCTGGAGTCCTGCAAGGCAGATGATTCCAAAGGAGAGAACGTGTGGCATTTCCCACTTTGCATTATTATATTCTGGAAATTTGGGGTGCTTTGGGTTTTGCTTTCACATTAATTATAAAGAAAAATTTCTTAGAAACACAAGATGGCTGGACAGATTGTGATTCCTCAATGTTAGCTAAAAAAGACAATGCCTCAGCTTGCCTCAGAGATAGATATTCATTAACCTTTTACAAACATCAGGAAATGGACTTTGCAAGCTTAGCTACTAAACCAAAAAAACTTAGGTCTACTATTTTATCTATGAGTAAAGAAAGCTTTAAGACAGACAGTTTCTCTCTCTCTGAAACACCTCCCCCTTGTCTCCACCACACATTAACTAACTCTAGCTGCCTGAGAATAAGATAAGAACACTGCTCACAGGAGCTAGGCAAATAATGAAGATGAATAGAGACTCTTCTTCGTCATTAACCTTTAATACTGTTTTTGTACTAAAAGAATTTTTATATATGTATTGTATTCTGTAACCTTTGCTGTTTTCTTAATCCCATCAAATACCATGGGAAATGGCTTTTCTAGTTAAAAATGTACCTACTCAACTTTTAGGAAAAACAAGTCTGTAAAAATTCCTGTTCTGTATGCCTCATTGTAAAAGATAGTATAAGAAATGGCTACTTTTTGGAATAAACAGGTGCACTTCAACACTGCATTGGGTGTGAGCATATTCTCACGACCTCGAGGGACCCCGACCCTGCTGCCTCGAGGGCTGGCCCCCGACAGAGGGTTTGGCCTAGGGATCTGTGATCTCGAGGGAAATTGCTTCCTAGCATTTCTCCCAAGCAAAGGTCAGATCCCTTAGCTTTGTGCGGCAGTTTTCTCTTTGGTGAAAACTGTTGTCATGTTACGCATTCACCAGCAGTACCCGTGTGTGGGCAAGTACTTGGGCTCGGTGATTCCTCCAGCTGGCTCTGTGACCAATCACCTTTCTGAATTAAAACATTAAAACAGCTGAGGCTGGCTGTGAACCTGCAATCCTCCTGTCTCATTCTACCAAATACTGGGATTGTAAGTGTATGTCACCATGCCCAGCTTAAGGACTACTTTCATTATTAGTTTTAAAATAGTAATTTTAGCCAATTAAGTCTGAGAGTTTAACAGCCTCCTTTTTCTTTTAAAAATCTATGAAATAAAAAGAATTTATGCCTCCCTACCACTTTTTCTAGTATTCTCTTAGCATAAAAAAGAAAAATCTTTTATTTATTGCATTTTATTAGGACAAGGGTGACCATGGGCTTCAGGAACACAGGACCCTGAGTTTGGGGTGCAATTCTGCCAGTTTTGAGACACTTGGATATGGCCATCCCTTTCCTAAACTTCAGTTTTCTTTTTGTGAGATTCTTGTGTGCACCGAAAGAGGGAATCTGTACACAGGACACGAGTGTTATTCCTGGAGTCATCTGGAGGCAGGAATAGGGACTCTTTCTGCTCTTTGAGAGACAAAGAAAGAATTTCCATCACCATCCTGATGTTCTTGGACTCCAAGATCCAGAAACATAAGGAGAGATAGCTGGGCTCTGGGAACAGGCCCAGACATCAGTTCGCAAGGACAAGTGTCTTTTCTTCATGGTCACCATGCAAAATGCCTATTTATGTTTCATATAAGCCACAGCTCCAGGTAACAGAGCAGCCCCGTGTCTCTCTGCACTCTGTTTAATTGCGGTATGATCTCTAAGCAGTGGCCCCTGGGTGGTCAGTGCTGACCATGGTGTGACTGCTCAACAACAGTCTTTAGCCAGCAGGAGGAGGACCCCAAGGCCTCTGGCGACTCATGGTCTGGCCATGCTAGTTAGGGAGTACATGAAGACCGTACCAGCTGGCTGCTAATCTGTCTCTGGCCTCAGTGAAACCAACAGAGTGAGCCCCACTTCCGCCAGGCAGGCCTATTTCCCATAGCTGATTCTTCGGGGAAACCTCTCCAGTTGCCCAGAATAACAGAAATATCCCAGGATTTAAAAAAAAAAAATAGGTACTAGGGATGTTTAAACCCAGGGGCATTCTATCTCTGAGATACAGCGCCAGCCCTATTTTATCTTTTATTTTGAAACAGGGTCTTGCTAAGTTGTTGAAGCTGACCATAAATCTATGATTTTTCTGCATTTCACTCATAGCACACAGTTTATCATCATCATCATAATAATAATAATAATACTTATTAAATAATAATTATTAAATATTATTAAATAATAATAATAATTATTATTATTATTTTGTGGTACTAGGGATTGAAGGCAGGAGTGTCCTACCTCTGGGATACACCTCCATCCCTTTTAATTTTTCTATTTTGAATAAAGGTCACTAAGTTGTCGAGGGCCTTGCTAAATTGCTGAGGTGGGCTTTGAACCTAGGATCTTCCTATCTCAGCCTCCCAAGTACTGGGATTACAGGCCTGTACCACCAGGAATGAAAGAAGCAGTGAAACCTGCCTAATTCTGCCCCTACTGCCACTTGCCCAGTAACAAGAAGCTCACTGCTTCCTGAGACAGTCTGTCTGCTGTGGCACTTTAGTTACTCGTTTGGTTTCTTTTATATCAAGTTCAAAGCTCCCTGCACTTGACTTCCCCTCCGTGGTCCCAGGTCAGCTCTGAAAGTCTTGAGCAGCCTGTGTCTGTCCGCAGCACTGTCATACTGGAATAGCAGTCAACTCCCAGGTCCTCAGTATTCTAATCAGTTCTCACATCATAATTCTGCTGCAGCTGATCATTGCTTCTCTGACAGTACAGCAGCTATGCGAAGACCATCCCAAACCCCCAGGTCCTTGTGTTAGCCTTTCCAATACTGTAACAAAATACCTGAGGCAATAAGCTTTGAAAGAGAAAAGGTTAGTTTTGACTCACAGTTTTGGAGGTTCTAGCCCATGATCAATTGACCTTATTATTTCAGGCACTTGGCAAGGCAGAGCAACGGTGCGACCTCAGATTTCTCTTCTTCCACCCCACAGCTTGTTTTAACCCGGCCTTGGCTGAAGGGCTATGAAGCGATATGGCTGGTTTTGCTTTCCTGAGACACTAAAGAACTTGGCCCTCTTTCTGACACTCTTCTGTTCCTCTTTGTCTGTTGTCATTGTCATCATGGTTATTGTTGTCATCATGGTCGTCATTTTCTTCTTCTGCTTCTGCTTCTGCTTCTGCTTCTTATTACTATTATTAGTTTGTGGTACTGTGGATTGAACTCAGGGCCGTTCTACCTTGGAGCTACACCCCCAGCCCTATTTTTATTTTGAAACATGGTCTCACTAAGTTACATAGGGTCTAAGTTGCTGAGGCTGGCTGTGAACCTGCAATCCTCCTGTCTCAGCCTCCCAAGTACTGTGATTACAGGCATGTGCCACCACACCCGGCTCTCTGTCTGTATTGGTATTTCCACCTACAATCCTTCAAGCTTCTTCAATAATTACCTCGGCAGTATAAATTTGATTATGTCATATCCCCTTTCTTGATATTCTGTAAAGTTTTGCTAGATTATCAGTGTTCTGAGCATAGCACAGGCTTCTATGACAGTCGCTGACTGAGAATGACCTTTGTCACTTGACAAAGGCCATGATGATCTTGAAGCCATGTAATCATACTTCCAAAGCCCATTCAAACAACTCTATTTTTCTTCTATTTTATGACAGTGATGGGCAATAGCGCACTCTTCACCTTACGTGACTCCGCGCAAAGATAGACTTGGTCTTTCATTCGCCATTTGGCATCGTAAGACCATTGAAGCCGAAATGTGACTTCCCAAAGCATGTACTTCAAAATCCGAAATTATTAAACATGATGATTTAGATATTAAGTTGTAAAGAAAGATTTAAAAATACTAACCCTCTTCTTCTCTTTCTTTTTTTCTGATTTCAATGAGTAATTAATGCTCAGATCTGGAGTAATCATGAAATTAACAAAGTAGAAAGAGGAGAGCTAGCAATAGGAAGCACAATTTTAAGGGTCATGTGCATTAACTTTAGCTAAATAAAGATTTAAATGTATAAATACACCAGTAGGTGCAAAGGTACTTCAGAAACCATTCATTTACCCCAAGTAAGGTTTTAAAAACAAACAGACAAACAAGCAAAACCAAATAAAAACCTTGGAATATTTCATCTACTTCTGATATACTCATAAAGAAAAGGCTTACATAATTATCTATAAAGTTTTTGAAATTTATAGCTGTTTAGATGGAATTTTTTAAAAAAGCAAGCTGGGTACGGTGGTGCATGCTTGTAATCCCAGTACTTGGGAGGCTGAGATGGGAGGATCAGGGTTTGTGGCCAGCCTTGGCTATTTAATGAAGCCCTTTGCAACTTAGTGAAACTGTGTTTCAAAATAAAGAATAAAACAGGGCTAGGGGGTATAGCTCAGAGGTAGAATGCCCCTGGGTTCAATCCCCAGTACTGAAAAAAAAAAAAAAAAAAAAAAAAAAAAAAAAAAAAAA
>PVLC010029529.1:0-20147 GCA_004027655.1 Graphiurus murinus
TTTTTTTTTGCGGTACTGGGGATTGAACTCAGAGGCATTCTACCTCCGAGCTATACCCCCAGCCCTATTTTTTTTATTTTTTATTTTGAAACCGAGTCTCACTAAGTTGCGGAGTGCCTCACTAGGTAGCTGAGGCTGGCCGCGAACCCGGATCCTCCGGTCTCAGCCTCCCGAATGCTGGGATTACAAGCGTGCGCCACCACGCCCGGCTTGAATTAATCATTTCTGATGAAGCATTCATAAAATAGCTCTAATCAATGGGATTTTGAGAGCTTCCAAGTTGGTGGACACCTGGAGGTTCTTGGAGGGTATGGTGCTTTGTACACCCACACCCACACCTTCTATTTCATTTCGCCCTTCTTGAATTGTATCTTTATATTAAATTGGCAGTAGCAAGTAAAGTGCTTTTCTACATTTTGTGAGTCATTCTAGAAATTTATTGAACCTGGAGAGGTGGTTATTGGGATCCTTGAATTTATAGTAAACTAGGCAGAAATGTGGGCAGCTTGGGTACCCCAATTACAGCTGGCATATAAAGTGGAGGCAGTTTTCTGAGATCGAGTCCTTAACTTGTGGGGTTTTTCTAACTAACTCTGGGTAGTGCTAGAATTGAGTTGAATTTATAAGTACCCAGTTTGTGTCCATGAATTGGAGAGTTTGGGCTGGTGTGGGGGAGGGGACATAAAGAATGTCAGAAGTGTGGTCAAGAAAAAAATCATCTTACTTCCATTTGTGGTCCCTCATGGACTTCTCCTAGTGTCAATGTCAGTGAGCTCTCACGTGGCTTCCTGTCAAAAAAGAATTTATGATACTTTAATTCCAAGGGACATTTGCCAATCTATTCTGGTGTTTCAGAACCTAGGTGAGCCTATTCTCTTAGGATGGTCCACATAGTTGTGTGAACGCCCAAAGGCCTGAGCCTTGCAGAAAGTCAGTGAGGTGAGAAGACAATGAATGTGAGGGCCTGAGTGTCCATGAATATACTTAGAAAGCCCCTCATAATATAGGACTGAAAGAGAGGACAACCAGAAGGGGAATGCTGTGGGTCAGGCCTGGATTGATCTCCCATTCTGCACTGTCATGTTCTGGGACAGAACTTTGAAGAGTCCATGAATTCTAAATTCAAACCTGGAATTGGGTTTAATATTTTGGGCTTGATCTATACTTGTTAAATTTAAATATATGGCATCTGAGATATATGTGTTACTTTTCTATAGTCCATGAAAGTGTGAGATGGGCCTAGCAGAGAACATAAATTTTGTTTTCTTCCTTAGTTTGGAATCTTCTTGAATCAATTCAACAGAATTTGACACCAGTTTGATAATATTATTTTCATTTGCTCCTTGGTTCTGTGTCATAAGCCACAGAAGGTTTGACTTTATAGCTTTTATAGCTTTTCTTTCCTTATCTCCTTATCATTTAATTCTATCATCTAACATACTGTATGATATATTTGTCACTTATCTTACAATCTCCTGCTCACTACCTTTCACTATCCTACCTCTACTGGAATATAATTTCTGTGCAGTAGAAGTTTCTTTTTTATTATTTCTACTGGTATATCCCAATTGTATGAACAGCATTTAGAGCATAGTAGACACATAAAAAGTAAATATATATGGGGGTGTATGGCAAAATATGTTTTAAATGTCCATTGACTGGTGAGATTTGATGATGATTTTATTATTTATATTTATACATATCTTACAAATTTTATATAATAAAGACATTATCTATGACAATAAAATATGAATATATTGTTATGATAAATACTCCTTATTCTTAAATGCTGTCATATTTCTCAAGTAATGAATATTGTTTTGTACATGTAGTGAATGATGAAATTAAACCCTGACTCTGCAGTTTCAGCACACGAATGCTGTGTTTCTCACACTCTCCACTGACATGAACATGACTGTTTCTCATATGAGAGCAATTTTGTGTCCACTACTTCCCTTTTAGTTTTGCGTTTGCATCATAGATGCATCTTCTCTGTCTGGTTGCTTCCTCTTGATCATTAGCCAAAAGAAATAATGCAAGGAAGCCCACATCTACCCTGTGCCCAGATGTAGGCAAATAAACACTAAAACCACACATTCTTGACAATACTTCATTTGTGCTCAATTCACACTATGAGAAGATGGTCCTCTAGTTTTGAAAAACATGCAAATCAATGAAAGTGTCAGTTTAAAAAATTGTCTTCAAACACAGGTCTCAGAGACTAGACAGTTTCTGTTATGTTTTGGATATAGAATGTCCCCTGGAGGAGCTTGTATGTTAATGCAACATTTTTTAGAGGTGAAATGATTGGATCATGAGAATTCTCATCATCAGTGGATTTACCATTGATGGGTTAAACGATTTATTGGGTGGTAAGGTAGGCAGGTAGGGTGTGGCTAAATGAGGCAGATCACTGGGGGTGTGGCCTTGGAGATTACATATGTCTCTTGCCCTCTCTACTTGTCCTCTCTCTCTCTCTCTCTCTCTCTCTCTCTCTCTCTCTCTCTCTCCTTCCCTCCCCCCATGTCCTGAGCTCTCCAGACATGACCCAGCCTAGCATAGACTGAAACTAAATTAGTGAAGCCTCCAGAAGCTTCTGGGAAGCCTTCCAGAAATGTGAAAAAATTAATCTTCCTTCCTCTAAATTGTGGTTGTCTGGTATTTTGGGTCAGAGCAGTGAGAATGCCAACTGAAATAGCTTTATGATGTAATTGTTTAAAAAAAATAGTCCTGGGGCTGGGTGTGGTAGATCATGCTTGTAATCTCAGTACTTGGGAGGCTGAGACAGGAGGATCACAGGTTCAAGCCAGCCTTAACTACTTAGTGAGGCCCTCCACAACCTAGTAAGACCCTGTTTCAAAATAAAGAATATAAAAATAGGGCTAGGGGTATAGCTTGGAGGCAGAATGCCCCTGAGTTCAATCTTCAGTACTGCAAAAAAAAAAAAAAAAATAGCTCTGTCTTTAGAGAAACCAAACATCTGGATGAATCTGCTGTGTAGATAGAGATCTGACTCAGAGTGTTTGGAGTGAGCAATCATGGCCTTGTTTTTTTTTCCATGTCAACTATTAGTCTGTTTCCAAGTATCCTGATTTTTAGTACTGTTAGAAACAAATATGAATCTAAGTGATAATTGACCAAGAATCAATTTTTTGCCTAGTTGTCAGTTGTTTGACCATCATGAGCTATAAGAATAAAACACAAAGTTATTTTATTTTAAATATGACACTATATAGATGTAACTGGAATTCAGTCATCTTCATTTTAGAAATATAGATAATGCAGACTGCCATTATTCTTTGCATTCTTAAAAATTTTGCATATTCAAGGTATGTATTTTGAGATATATATATATATATAGTGTGTGTGTGTGTGTATTTTGATATATATATATATATATATATATATATATATATATATATATATATATAGTGAAATTATTACCATAGCCAAACTGAATAATTATCTTGGTCAGCATTCTCATTGGTATCATCCAAAATGACTAACCACACAACTTAGAGGAAGGAGGAAGCTTAGAAGAAGGGAGACTTATTTGCTCACAGTTTCCTTGGAGATTTTATATTTAGTCCACCTGAGGCTGGGGACTGCAGATCTCGGGGCATGGCAATGGGAAGCAGAGAAACAGAGAGCACAAGGTTTTGCTCTCACACCACAGAGACAAGAAGCAGAGCCAGACAGAAAGCAAGAGGATTTTAAGACACAAGTACAATCCCTAGGGCCACGCCCCCAGAGACTCACCTTCCCCAGCCACATCCCACCAGCCTGGGTTACCACCCACCTCCAGCTGAGGGCCCAAGGTCTACAACCCTCGTGATATTTCATTGACACCAAACACCAATTTATGAGCTCTTCAGGGAATATTATCTATCTAACTATACCAATAGCATATTTATCATCTCATAGTTCTCCTTTCTTTTCCTTTTTGTGGTAAGAATTCTTAAGATCTAAAATCTTAGCAAGTGTCAAGTATACAATGGATTGTTATTAACTATGTTCACTATGCTGTACATTAGATCTTCAGAAATTATTCATTTTATAACTGAAAGTTTGTACCTTTGAGTGAAATAGCTGCCATTCCCCACCCCCACCCCCAGGATAACTGCCCTTCTACTCTGTTTCATCAAATCTAGAAGATATCATGCTAACTGAAATGAGCCAGACATTGAAAGGAAAATACTTTTGCAGTTTTTAAATCCATTTCTTATGTGGGAAAAAAGAAGAATATTTGTCAATATGCTTTCTAGAATATTTCAAAGTATGCTGGTGGACTATTTAAGTTTCAGTAATCTCAATTCAGGATGAATGAATTCATACAACTCAAAATGAATTGTAAACTGAGCACTAGCACATTTTATTCACGGGCAAAGAAAATATCATTCAGTCTCATGTTATTATAGAAAGATTATGACATTAAAAAGTTTATAAGCTTGGCCCATAAATTGCCTCCTTAATGAAATTGACTCTAATTTCTTCACTTGTAAGTTACATCTCTTCTTATAAACTTTGTCATTAGCTGCCCACAGTGGAATTAGGTACCACAAGTGGAGAGGAATGAAAGTGAGTTCCAGTTGATAATGGTTGCTGATATGCATCAGTCATCAAACACACACACATACACACACACACACACACACACACATATGTGCACATGCACACACAGATTTATTTTCCATTACAGAAGTGGATGAGTGTTTAGGATTTTTTTTTTAATGATGTTGAGAGAAAAGCTTTGTAACCAAAATGCAGAGGTCTCAACTTCTAAAAAGGGACATTCCAGTTTTTAAGTTGACAGTAGTTAAAGAGGTCAGGTGTGGGGTGGATGGGAGCAAGAGGGTCAGATGAAGCCAAATCAGAGGCTGAAGGCCCGAGGACTACACAGTGTGGCTTGTTTGAAATTTTGAGAGGTCAGTGTGGCGGCCCCACAGAGTATGGTGCAGATTCTTTAGAGTTACTCCTTTTAGGAAGTTCCAGAGGTAAATCTGTCAGATGCTGTGTTGAGAATTACTGGGATGTAGAAGTTTCCCAACTGCATTTCTTTTAACTACATTTTTCATGGTTCTGTGGCAGGAGTGGGTGCAGTTGGAAGTTGACTTAGATCTCTATGAATGTGTTCTGTGTTTCAATCTCATCCATGACTATTTCTCAGTGCCAGTTCTATGGCTGCTGCTGCCCAGACAGTAATACTAATGGCAACCAGAGCAAGAACTAACAGTTATGTGCCATAATATTATTAATAATGCTCTTTGATATTGTTTAGTTTCACTTTGTGCCAGAAACACATTTAGTATTACCTTCACTAACTCCTTTGACCTTTATATTAATTGATGAAATTAAGTACTCTTACTGTTTCCATTTTAAAGATGCAGATAATGAGTCACAGAAAAATTAAGTAACATCTGAAAGGTCATCCAGCCTTAGAGAACAACAGAGCTGGGATTCAAACTTAGGTACTCTCTTCCCAGTGCCATGTTCTTAACCTCTCTGTAATGTTGCAATATGAACTATCATAGTTCCAACCCTAAAGATGAGAAAGACGCCAACAAAACTGACTATAACACACACAAAATAAATAAGTACTAAATAAAGAAACCATTAATTCATATTTTGGAAAGGGTGAGGGTTGATAGGGGGCTTGGGATGACAGGAGAGAAATTTGACAATTATTTGTTTGCATAAAGAATGTCAGGCTCATAATGTAAATGAGTTTAAGAAGTGGGTCCAACTCAGAGCACCTTTTGTCCAGAAAATGTCCTAAATCTCCAGCCAGATATTTTGCTCAGGGACACAGCCGGACTTTACTCCATGGCTGCTGAGGGAGGGTTCATGTCTACCACATGGTCTACAGCAAGGGAAAGTTTGTTGAGTGACTGGCAGAAACCACATTATCTCCCTTCTTGATAAGAAATTGGGTAATAGAGAGTTACTGGTTCCCTGTCTGCTGATGGCTGCAGAGGACTAGTGATGAGCAAATTAGTGGCAGTACTCAAGGTTTGGCATCAATTATTAATATCTTATCTGTTACAATGATTCTCATGACTAGCCACTGGCAAATTACACAAGACTTTCCTATGGATTATATTATATTAATGCCTGAAAATGGATTTATTTTTGCCTTCACTTTTGTAAAAACTATTTTCCCTTTTCCAGAAGTAATATATGTCCATGGTTTATAAGGTTAAGTGTTATTGTTAAGCTTTAAATGAAAAATAGTGTCCTTACCTATCTACCCCCTCTTTCTAGTGTCTACAGAAACACTCAGTTTTAACTTATTTTTAGCTATTTGTTTTGGCATGGGATTTTTATATGTCTAACTAATATGCTCACATTATGATTTCTTGATTTTTTTTTCAACTTTAAATTTTGTCCATTGACTTCCTGGAAAAGAATATGAGGATTTAACTGTGTAACACCTTCTTTCTGCCCTGTGCATACACACAGTCATATATGTGCTTACCTTCCCTACACAAGCAACACAGTTCTATCATGCCTTTCAGTCAGACCATCATCTTTGCTTAACAAGATGAAATTTAAATGTAATTCATGGCTTCACTGTGAATTATACCACATATGTTACTATATGTCACCCTCTTTCTTATAAAACACTGGATAACTGCTTTCCTTTTTAATTACTTAGTTTCCTCCCTATGTCTACTACTCACTAATTCACAGAACTTAAAATGTACTAATAATACCCTCATGTTCATCACACCTATCCTTTTCCCCAGAGGAACTCACTCCTGTATCACTTTGTCCTCTTCTCGACTTTCAGCCATGTGGACCTGCTGCATCTGGAGATACTCCATCCTATCCATCTTCTCCTAGGTCCCTCTTTTGTTCCCATACTCCACTTTGGGTTGATAGCTCTGTTTTGTAGCAGATGATTTTTTTGGTAGTTTCCCAAGAAGGACTACAGGAAATATTTTTGAGATATTATTTATTAGTCGGGACAGATTGTCAAGGTTTTTCAACCTCAGTACTTTGACATGGGGGCAGATAATTCTTTGATGAGAGGTCTATTCTGTGCATTGTGGGATATTTAGTGTTAGCTCTGGCTTTATCCACTAGATGCTAGTAGCATACTCTCAGTTGGGGTAACTAAAACCATTTCCAAACATTGCTGAATATCATCTGGGGAGCAATGTCAACTCTGGTAGGAAGCCACCAGCCTTTGCAAACAAAATGATGGGTAAATCTCAGTTGCTTATTATTATTTCTTATATTCCATTGGTCAGAATTTGTCAACAGATCCTTTCTTAGTTGCAAGGAAGAAGAGAAAAAATGATCTTTACCAAATCTTACTATCCTGAAAACATCTTCATTTTACCTTTAATTTCATTGTTTATCTGGGTTTATAATTGTCTATAAGAAAGCACTTTTTAAAAAATATACATTTATTGGTTCATTATAATCATACATCATTGTGAGGTTCAATGTGATACAAATATGCATGTACATAGCACTTGGTATAATTCCCTCTGGACCCACTCACCACCCCCAGAACCCCCTGTACATGTTAGTGAGATTGAGTGATACCTTCAGATATGGACACAACATTATTTAAGCCATCTCCTTCATCAAGCCTCCTATTTCTACTTCCCCTTCTACTACTGTACTGGTCTCTCTTACCTCACTTATCTGAAGTCCCCTTTTGTTTTTCATTTTATCTCTACCTTCAAATATGAGAGGAAACATATGACCCTTCACTTCCTGAAACTGGCCGATCTCACTTTAGCATAATATTCTCTATTCTCTAGTTCCATCCATTTTCCTGTAAATGGCATAATCTTGTTCTTCTTTATGACTGATTAAAATTCTATCTTATGCCACATTTTGTTTATCCATTCATCTGTTGGCAGGCACCTACTTTGGTTCTATAATTTGACTACTGGGAATTATGCTGCTATAAACATGGGTATGTATGTATCACTGTGCCATTCTGACTTTAATTCTTTTAGAAATACACTCAGGAGTGGGATAGTTGGATCATATGGTAGTTCCATTCCAAGTCTTTTGAGAAACCTCTATACTAATTTCTGTAGGGAAAGCTCATACGAAAGGGACCTGGGCTCTTTAATTCAAGGCAAGAGCTCTCACTCATGATGTCAAAGGAGTTGGTTGGTTGGCAAGGGACTTCCGAGCTCCTGAACAAAATATGCTGTTCGCTTTGCTTTAACCGCAGCATGTGATCAATGCCCTGATTGGCTGGGACCCCAAGTTTCTCCTTCTTGCTCCTATCTATAAAAAACCTTCCTGCTTCTTCATTAATGAGATTGTAACATGAGCCTGTCTCTCGGACCCCGTAGTGTGGTTGGGGAAAGGAGCATTCCCGGAGACCACCGAGGTTGGCCCTGAAGCAGGGCCCTTCAATTTCCATTGTGGTTTTACTAATCTATACTCTCCCTAATATTTTATTAAAGTTCCTGTTTCATTATATCCTTGCCAACATTTATTATTGTTTGTATTCTTGATGCTTGTCATTCTAACTTGAATTAGATGGAATATCATTATAGTTTTGATTTGCATTTCTCTGATTGTTAAATGATGTTAAGCATTTTTTCATATGTTTTTGGCCATTTGTATTTCTTCTTTTAAGAATTGTCTATTCAGTTCAATTGATCATTTTTTGAATGAAATTTTTGTTAAGTTTTGAAAATTCTTTTTACATTATAGGTATTAGTCTTCTATACGAGGAATAGCTGGCAAAGATTTTTTCCCATTCTGTATGCTTTCTCTTGAGACTCTTGATTGTTTCCTTTGCTTCACAGAAGCTTTTTATTTTGATGCTATACCATTTATGTAGTCTCAGTTTTAATTCCTAAGTTTTAGAAGTCTTATTGAGGAAGTCTCTACCAGTGCCTATATTTCAGAGAGTCAGTCCTATGTTTTCTTTAGTAATTGCAAAGTTTCTGTTCTAATTTCTAGGTCTTTAATCCATCTTAAGTTGACTTTTATGCAGGGTATAAGATTGGGGCCTAATTTAATTCTTCTGTATATGGACATGTGGATTCCCCGGTACTATTTGTTGAAAAGGCTGTCTTTTGTCTAGTGTTTGTCTTTGGATCCTTTGTCAAAATTTAATTGGTTATAAGTATAAGAATTTGTCTCTGTATATTCTAGTCTATTCCATTCGTCTATGTGTTTGTTTTTGTGCAAATACCATGCTGCTTTTTTTTTTTTTTTTTACTATTGCTCTGTAGTACACTTTGAAATCAGGTAGTGTGATGTCTCCAGCATGGTTCTTATTGTTAAGAATTGCTTTGACTATCCATAGTCTTCTCTTCTTCCATATGAATTTTAGGACTATTTTTCCTTGTTCTTTGAAGAATGACATTGATATTTTGATGGGGATTGAATTTAATATGTAGATCACTTTTGGTAGTATGGCATTCTGACAATATTTGTTCTACTTACCTGGAAATATGGTGGAAAAAGTATTTTATGGTCTAAATACGTATATAACCACTTAGAAGATGAAGAAACACCTTCAGAGAGCTGTTGAGCTAATAAGTAATGTAACTGAGATGGAACCGCCTGTCTGACTTTAAATCAGAGGCATGCTATGTGATTGTTGCATCTGTTTTATTTTCTTCCTGTGTACACCAATAAAAAGCTTTTGACAAATTTTTCCATTAGATTTGTCCCTCTGATTTAACTTTGACCAGTGGAATGAAGGAGGGGATGTATCCTACTTCCAGGCCTGATCCATAAATATCTCCCAAGTGCAATGTGATATTATCTTTTTTCTCATTGTAAAGATGTGTTTCATAAATTGAATGGTGTCAGCATCAAATGGAAAGAGTTTAATTCTCTGAATGAAGTTAGGAAATGTAGTTTTCTTTCAGCCTCATTGTACAATGAATGATTAAATAACTTTCAGAATGTTAAAATTTGGGGATTAATTGCTTTGCCAATCAATGTTATTTTCCTGACTAGTAAATGAATGATACTAGAAATAGAATGATGGTATAACTAAAATATGAAATAAATGTCTGGTTCAGTGGTCTGGCAGCAAGTGGCAAAAACAAAACAAAACAAACAAACAACAATAACAACAACAAAAAACTCATGGTAGAGGATGAAACAAAGACCCATGTTATGAAGTTGTAAAACATCTGGTAAGACTCCTGTGTAATAAATTGGAACACAGACTATGTGCCTCCTATGCTAGCAGTGTTAGGAAATGTATTTGAAAAGAATTTAAATGTAAGTGTGTAAGTTACCAGAAATGAGAATCACCTAGTTTTCTAGCAGAAATGAAAGGGTATAAAAAGAATCCAGAGATATAAAATATTGAAGTACTGTAAAAACCAATTTCTTCTATACCACATAGAGTAGAAAACACAATAGAGAAGTACTTTGAGTAATAAAATTCTTAGAAGATTCAGCCTTGGGCTAAATAACAGATTAAAGGTGTGATACTTTGTAACCTGGTAGCCTCAAGGTAGAAGCCAATTTATTAAGAAAGAAACAGAGAGTGACAAGGCAAATAAAACAGAGTGGGAGCTAAGTTTAGCAAAGAACTTGTGGTTTTATTAGCACATGAACCTGATTAGAAGCAACTACCGAGATTCTGAACAAATTCTAACCTCTACAAGCCTAGACTAAAAAATCCATTTAGTTGTAAAACAACTTCGGGGACTCCTGGCTTATTCCAAGAATAAGCAGGCTAAAAGAGTTGTGCAGCCCCTAAGGAAAGCACACTTCATGATAGTCCCTATCTTAGGTGCTATAACAAAGTACTATGGAGTAGGTAGTTTATAATGAGCAGAAATTTATTGGCTCACAGTTCTCAAAGCTGAGGACTCCATTATCAATCAAGAAGCTGACATCTGGCAGGGACTTTCATCTGCATCATTATAAGGCAGGAGGCAGGAGGCCAAGGGAGAGCAAGAGAGGGATGAACTTACCCTGTTATAAAGGCACCAATCCCACCTCTGAGAGTGGAACCCTCATATCCTAACTGCCACATAAATATTCCACATCTTAATACTGTTAACAGTGGCAATTCAATTTCAACCTGAGTTTTGGCAGGGATAAACATTCAGATAATAGCACTTAAGATGTGGCCAAGGAAGATATAAAAGGTAAAATCTCAAAAAAGGCATAGTTATTAAGAAAAAATAGAGCATGATCATTAGTCTCAGAGACCAGAACCAGACTTACTCTAGGAACTCTCTCCATTTATATAATACAGGAATATTACGATGCCTGTGTCAAAGTGTTCCATGATTTCTACAAACCATTAAGTGCCTAACTTCTTCCATTCTTCCCTTGTCAACATCTGTTTATTGCAATCATCCAGCATAATGCTGGCCAATTGGCTCTCCATGTAACAAAGTCTTGTTTTATACCTTTGCCAATTTCTGTGGTGCAAATACTCCTACTGACTGATTTCAAGTTATCAACCAGATAACATTGAATATGGAGTTGGGAAAATATGTACATAATTAGTTATCATGCTCTGGACTGGTATAAGCCTGTTCTAGCAGATCATTACAATCACCTTTACCTCTTCACCACAGTATTCTGAGTGTGTCTGTGAAGGGGTCATGGAAAACAACTTTTTTGTTGTTTTTGGTATATAGGTTGCTGTATCTTAGTCCAATACAGACAGATGGAGATAATGATACATCCCCAGATATCTTGGATATTGAGATATTGATAAAGATTTAGTAGAACTTTGGGTTCTTCCTTAGAGAATGGATATATATGTTTTACATGTAAAAGGCAAAGTTTACCAAATAATTGGCAATCAAAAGGGCATAAAGATGAAAACAATATCATGTGTTTATCAATCCTGTTTCCTTTTCTGCGCTTCTTGTTAAAATACATCATCTAGTTCTCTGATAGTCAAGTTGGAACATAGGACTGATTTCTGATCAACAGAATGTGGGAAGAAGTGATATAAGCCTTTTCTGAATCTAAAACTGTATCAATTAGCTTTCAGGGTATATAAAATTTTATAAAACCCTCCAAACCTTACAACTTCAAATAATACATCCATTTTATTAGCGTATGACTCTTTGAGTCTGCTCAGATTTCAACATCTGGATCAACTGAAATGACCTCTGAAGGTAAATTTGTAACTGCACTGGGGAAGCATAGACTAGAACCTATCACTCTATATTTGGGCCTCAGTTGGCACAGATGCGATGACTAGGATCCTCCCCACATTGATCTCCTGTGGGCTAACCTGGGCTTCTTCAGATTGTGATTTCAGGCTTCCCAACAACAATCAACAGCAAGCCCCAGTGTATAGGCACTTTTTAAACTTTGCGTATGTCATATTTATATCTCAATGGTAAAAGAGCATCAGATGGTCACATTAAGATTCAAGGACTAAGAGAAGTAATCTCTACCTTTTGACAGGAAACACTTTAAAACCATATTTTAAAGGGGAGTCCACGGGAAAGTGAGAAATTGTTGTGGCCATTGTTTGCCAAGAGTCTATTGCATTCCCATAAGAATCTCCCACATAGAATACCCTAATAAAATTCTATAATTCTTTATAAAAACTGTCATGAGAACTCTGTCTCTTCTTTTCTATGGATGCCTCAGAGATCACACATAGAGGATGTCGGTGGCGCAAGATGGAAGGTTTTGTGTCTCTGCTTAATGATATTGGGCATAGCCTTTCCTCCTATTCCCCAACACACACATAAACACACCATCATATTATTGGACTTGGTAGTGAACAATAAACTTTTGTTGTGAAAAGCCAATAAGGCTTTGGAGTTGGTTATTAGAGAATCCAAATTACTTCTCCTGATTGACCATCATATGGTTTATTTTCCACAATTTATCCAGCATAGTAAGTGCCCACATGATGTGCTGGAAACATTACAGCAGACTCTGGTATGGATATGGAAGATCTGATATGGATAATCAGAGGTCTAAGCAATTCATGTAGTTGTTCAACTTGTAGAGAAGGAGAAATGACCAAAATAATAACCCAGTACACTGACTCAAGGGTATTATATAATGGTTTGCTTGGAATATCAAGGATTTGGAAAAACCATGTTGGCAACATAGTCATGAAGATTTCTGTGGAAAAAGTCTGTGGATACAGTATACTTGCTCAATAGATTAGTGAGCAAGTGATTATGAAAATAAAGATAGAGGTCATACATGGACTCAAGAGTATGGACTTCCCCTACCAAGAGCTACCTGTTTGTCACTGTTCCCAAGTTCCCTGCCTGCAAACAGTAGAGTGCCATGTGTCTGAGTACCCAGTATGATTCCCAACTTAGGGAACCACTTGGGTGATAAGGTTTGTTTTCACTGGAAAAGGTGCCCCGAATATGGATTTGCCTTCCCTGCCCACAAAGTTTTTGACACTAACCTTATCCACAGAAAGATTCATTCACTATCAGGAAGTCCCACACATTACTTTTGTTTTATAGCCTATGAAATGAGGCTCAAGTCTTTGGAATTCACTGGCTTATGTCCGTGACATTCACTCAATCACTCAGAGGCAACTAAGCTGATTGATTGGTGCAATAGATGAATGACAACATCTTGCAGAGTTGGAAAGTTTCCCTACACAAGGGGATATATTCTTAAGAGTTTCTGGCTAATGTATGCATCTCCCATAGCCAGAACAGATAGGTCTTCAAACTAAAACAGCAGAAAGAAAACCACTCTTATTATTATCCTCAATGTTGCACATATAAAATTTTGTTTCTTATCTCTGTAAAACTTGGACCTGCTGGTTTTGACGTCTTAGTTTCTTAATTAGAAAGTTTCCACCAGGGATATGACAAGAGTTACATTGACTAAAATTTATAAATGTCAAGTAAGCGTTTGGCTTCTTTCAGCCGGTGAAATAAGAGTTAAAGAAGGGAGTTATTTTATTTTACGGATGATTGATCCTGTTTATCTAGGACAAAGAAGGCTGCCGCCATACAATAAAGTAAGAAGGATTTCCATGGAATCCAGAGATCTTCATGGGATTCCTCTTGGTACTTCAATGCCTAGAGGCCAATGTTTATAGGAGACTGAAGCAATTCAATACAGTCAAGACCATTCATATTTTAGATACCCAGAAACACCAGTCTGGCTTCTTTTTTCAAGTAAAGAACCCTTAACAGAAGTTTTGGCTGACAGCATAGGAAGCATGAAACCCCCAGTTATATGGTGATTATAGCGATGCACATTTTCTTTCTTGCATTGTTAAATGCATATTTACCAACTTATTTTTCTCTTTCTTTATGTTAAAGATGTTGGTGGTGGATGCTCCAATTTATCATTTAAATTACAGAAGGGAAATGTAACCAAGGTCCAAGAGAAATGAATATTATCCAGAGATGGATATAGTTAATAACAGGACTTTGGGTTCCTGGTTTTAGCAGAAGATGAGTACGTCATTATTTGTATGAGGGTATTTGGATCATATATAGCAGAAGGAGGATGTTGTTGTCTTTTTGTTCTGAGGATTCAGTATCTGTATAGATTTATGCATGGGTGCTGAGTATCCAAAAGATCATACAATGCTAGATATTGTTGAATCTCAGCGTCATTCCTGCCCATTTAGCCTCTCTCTCTGCACAGGATCTGGTCTGTAGAATATATTTGGCCAATACCTGGTACTCACCAAAGATTTGGAAGGTGAAAGGGAAAGATACACCATTGCATTTTTTTTTTAGCTCCTGGTTAAACATGTGTACAGATAGCAAGCTGTGAACATGCAGTAGTAAACCCTCAAGACAACTGCTCCTGTGCCACAGCCAGTGGAATCTATTCATGTCAACTTCCACTTTTCTGCCCTCAGTTCCTAAAAATCAGCAACATATATCTTGATATTTTTCTTCAGTTCTTCCAAAAGTTTGTAAGCATTTAATTTACTCTCTCTTTTTTTTACTTCAAATATCTAGTGTGACTTCTGGTCTCCTGCCAAAGTACTGATAAATGCCTGTTTTCTCTTTTTTTTTTCCACTATATCTGTTCTGTATTTATTTTTGTGGAATATGATATAGGCATGACTATGTCTGGTAACAAGTTACTATATAATGAACCACCCCAAATTTAGTGCCCTAAAAAAACAGTGATTTTATTATGCTCACAAATTCCAGAGGCCAGGAATACTGACGTGATACCATGCATGGCTTGTCTCTGTTGCATAACATCTTGGCCTATTTGGGAAAATGCACAAGCTGGAGGTAACTCCACAGCTGAGGACTGAAGTCATATGAAAGCTTGTTCATTCATATGTTTGGTACCTGGGTTAGGAGGACTAAAAGACTCAAGTATGCAAAGAGCACATATGGTCCTTTTGTGTGGCTTAGTGTCCTCAGCATGGCAGCCAGCATTACTTCATTTGAATTGTCTTATTCGATTGCAGAGATAAGCCCTACCAGACTGAAGGGAAGGAGTGAAGTCCCTCAACCCTTGATGTGTCTAAGAATTTGGGGGCATATTTCAAAGCTTTAATGCCAAATGATTGAGAATTCAGAACAAATATACTTGCAGTTATATTTCCTCCTGCTTGGATATGCTTCCTTTCATCATCTGAATCTCAAAACTAACTTTCCACAGAGAATCCTGACTGACACACCAGTTACTGGTCAAATATATTCTACAGACCAGATCCTGTGCAGAGAGACAGGTTAATGGGAAGGAACAATGCTGAGATTCAACAATATCTGATATTGTCTGATCCTTTGGATACTCAACACCCATACATAAATCTATACAGATACTGAATCCTCAGAACAAAAAGACAACAACATCCTCATTTTGCTGTATATGATCCAACTATCCTTTATACAAATATGGCATATTCATCTTCTTCTGAAACTAGGAAACCCAAAGTTCTATCAGTAACTATTTCCATATCCAGATGATATACTCTTCTCTTGGATATCGGATACATTTCCCTTCTGTAATTTAAAGAATAAATTAGATTGTCTACCATCAGTAGAATAGTAGTCAAGCACACCGATCATGAAGCCCACAGCTCAGTGCACACCCCAACTGTATATTATATGCTAAGTGACCGTAGCATGTTTACCTTTTCCATGCTCAAATGACTAAACTTATAATAGGATGACAGTGACCACCTATTTCTGAAAGTTGGTTTAAGACTTAGAGTGGGCTGAGTGACATTATCCATAAACAAAAGATATTACCTAGATGGAACCTGTGAATGTGAACTTATTTGGAAAAAGAGGCTTTGTAAATATAGTAAGAATCTTGAGATAGGGATCATCCTGGATTAGGGTGGATTCTAAATTGAAATAGTGTCATTATACACGTACAATTGTATTTGCCTTATTATGATATGTGTCATATGAGGGTTAACTAGCTTTACTTAAAATATATCATCACTCTAAATATCCTCACCACTCTCAATCCTATGGCTTTCTTTCATAGTTCGTATCACTAGTTTAAATTTTCCTCCTTTGTTGTTTCCTAACTTATTGTCTACCTTCCTAGACTAGAATACAAGCACTTTGATAGTAGGATCTTTGTCCTTTTTCAGTGTGTGTCCCCAGTTTCTAAAACATGGTAGGAGATAAGTGACAATCACAATGTAACTGAATAAATCACAGTGTACTCATGAACTGAAGTTCTCTGAAGAAGCTGCACCTGTATTAAAGATCCTATAGACTGCTTGACCTTGGCTGAATAGAACACTGTGACTGTGGAGAGATGGAAGGTTTTTATGTTTGTTGTTTATTTTTGCAGTGCTGAGGATTCAATCCAGAACCTAACAGACACTAGACAAGTGCTCTACCACTGAGCTACATCCCCCAGCCCGAGAGGTGGAATGCAATAGCTCAAGAACAAATTACCTTGAACCATCTTAGGCCCTTTCATAGCCTTAATTTTTGTATCTGGCCTAACAGTCCCCTGACTATTATGTAAACTTCTCAGAATGTAGCACTAAGCTCCACAAACCTCTAGATCCACCAACCCTAAAGACAAGAATGCTGTAACATTTGAAACCTAAATGAGTTATATCCCCACCTTCTGTAGCTTACCTATCTGATGCTACCCTCAATGTTATTGGAAAATGTATCAATTTATGAATTTCCTTTGTTCTGTGACTATAAAATTTCATGGAACCTTTTGTGTGATGGCACTTATCATTGAGGGTAACTAGAATCCATATTCTAGGGCCATGATCACCAGTATTTGGCCCAGAATAAGCTATATTCTTATTTTCTTTGAAGAAGAGTTGTTTATGTTGGCATACTGAATAAACAAAAAATCACAGGAAAAGTAAGTGCTAAAATATATGATTAATTAAGATGTGAAATGAAGATTCAAGATAGAATAGCTCAAAAGCCTTCATGAAAGAGCTTGAAATTGAGATGGGATTTAAGGAAGGAGTGAAAATCAATGTGGGGATATATACTGAAGGCTAGAAATAAATCCTACCAATCTCCATATTTCTTCTTCATAGGAGCCTTAGATCTTCTGGAAATATGCTTATTATGCAGAAAAACCCTCATCTTTACCAAAACCAAAGCCCAATGCCTATTCCAATTATGTTGTTATGAAGATCAATAGCTCCTCCAGCATGTCTAAGCTCTTCTTATTAAACCAATGATTTTTCAGTGGACCTGCTCATGACACTCTTCCTCTTTCCTCTGCATCTGAATGAATGTCCTCTTAAGTAAATCTGGTTTTCTGTATAGAGTTTTCTTTTGGCTATACATGTGGCTTCATAAGAAAAAACAATCCAAATACCAACTCTTTCTATATTTACTGTGTCTCTGAGCTATTTGTTTTAAAAAACTATTTCCTTTTATTAATAGGCAATGAATTGAACTGATTTTCAAAGTCAACTTCTAAGCATTTTACGACACATCAAATTTAAATCTTCCTTTATTGTTACAACAGACCGGCAGACAATTTTCCTTTTTTATCTCAGTTGTGCAATGACCTGTATAAATAAAACTTTTTAAATAAGATACCACAGTGTGTAATCAGAATTGTAAACAATTTAAATCAACATGTACTGAAAACGACTCTCCCAAAGAGGCAAATATCTTCCAGGAGCAGTGTGGTAAAAATGAAATTGCAAAAGGGAGACAGTAGAGTATACCATACAAGAAATAATTTTGATTCCTGAATATTTCTCTTTTATCTTGTATTATCGATGATGAAATAATGTTGGATCCGAATGAGAAAAAAATTTTTATACCGAATTTAAATATAGGCTCTTTATTCTCCAAGTAGCCTTTTTTCAACGAGTGCCGTCTTCTAAAATGGAGATAATCAGGGTGGTGTGTCCTCAGTTAATTCACTGATAATGTAAATTTTTGGATTTTGTTTCGTTTGATCTTATTCCTTAGTACCATACTGACCCAAGAATGTTTACTAAAGGGAAAGGTATAATGATAGCATTGAAAAAGACAATTAGCCGAATGATTCATTTTTTATACTTTTATTTAGTGCATTATAGGCTTACATCATAATGCCATTCATAGTGATGGTGACATATATGCACACAGCCCTTGGTGGTCTTTCTCTGGCTCCCTCTCCCTTTCTCCCTTCCCTCCTTCCCCATACTGGGTATTGAGACTGACACTGATATACTTACATAATATCTGTAAGTGGTTCATTTTTATTCTGTTTGTAGGGCACTAGACCCAAGCTTACCTAAATTGGGAAGAAAAGAATAAATCCTTTTTTTTATAAAATCATGTGTGATGTGGGTCACCCTTGAGAGTTGTGCTATAGAGCATCGGGCTGAGAGATGGAACAGATGATGCAAAAGGGTTTAATTCACACTGCTGAGCAATCTCTGCAGAGGGTCCAGGCAGATTTGCCTGGGTGCCTGGTGCTAGGCTGGGCTATGCTGATTACTAGTATTCAACTGAGTGGTTTCATGTAGCACACATCTTTTATAAGCTCTAAGCTTATTTCTCTCCAGGGCCCCTCTACATCACTCCCTGATTCTGTAATTAGTGAGATACCTAGAAGTCTATATTACTTTTTTCGCCACAGGAATGTCACTTAGTTGAGTCTCGCATTGTTTATCTAGATGGGGGCAATGGAGAGTAGAAAGCCCAATATCCCATATTCCAGTCTCAGACTTAATTGGTCAATCCTCTTTTGGGTGGAGTTGCATCTGCTTGGTGAAATTGTAAAAGGCTACTTACCTCTTGGAACTGATTCTCTCCAAGTCTGCTTTTTCTCTGACTCCAATAATAGAACAGTAAACAATTCAAGGGCAGGGTTATTTGTTCTCTTCTGCTTCTTTGGTGTTTCACCTAGTATCTCCCAGCACACACCTACAGTTCTATTTAAATAACAATTATCCCACACTGAGTCAGAGCAAATAACAAAGCTTACTGCAGATTCATTTCAAGCCCCAGTGAACAGAAGGGTCAAAACCTGGGGAAAAAATAAACAAAAAAGCCCCAAAGTCCTCAGTCTCTTAACCTCCAGTAACAACTTGTATAGCCAATGGCACACATAATATCTCAAATATTATTTGTTAACTTAAGCATTCAAATCACTCTTTTGTCTTTATTTGGAGGGAGATCTCATATATTCATTGTTATTCATTATATAGTGGTTAGAGGGAATTTACAGTTTCCAAACATTTTACTTGAACAAACTCATTCAATATTTACAACACCCTATGAAGTAGATACTATACCTATTTTGCAGAAAAAGAAACTGATATGTAGAGTTTGTCCCTACATATCACATATCATATCTATACCCAAAGTCACATAGCTAACAATTTGATCCTAGGTAGTTCAGTTCCACAATTTCAAACATTTAGCCACAAGGTACTATTAGCACCTGCTTACTGATATATACGTGCAAGAAAAAGAGTGACAGTAAGTTTAAGAGGCTCAGATATAGGGAGCTCTCCTGTCTATATGGAATGGAGAAAAAAAAACTAGTATCTTTTTAGCCTGGGTAATCATAGATAAAATACAGGAGACAAAATTAAAATTGGAAGTAACAAGCCGGGCGTGGTGGCGCACGCTTGTAATCCCAGCATTCGGGAGGCTGAGACCGGAGGATCCGGGTTCGCGGCCAGCCTCAGCTACCTAGTGAGGCACTCCGCAACTTAGTGAGACTCGGTTTCAAAATAAAGAATAAAAAATGGGGCTGGGGGTATAGCTCGGAGGTAGAATGCCCCTGAGTTCAATCCCCAG
>PVLC010029530.1:0-20145 GCA_004027655.1 Graphiurus murinus
TCACACCTCGGCACCTGTTGGAGCACTCCCACCCAGCCTGACCTCTGCCTTGAATTTTCTTTCCTGTTTAGACTGACTCTGGGCATCAGGATCCTCACTCAGAGGTGCAAACTTGCAGTCCTCTTGTGGCTTTTCTAAGCAAATGTCCTGGGTGTATCTTCCTAAATTCCTCAGTACACTGGAGCTACTTTTATTTTTTGCTTTGAAACAGGGTCTTGCTAGGTTGCCTAGGGTCTTACTAAGTTGATGAGGCTGGCTTCAAACCTGTGATCTTCCTGTCTCAGTCTCCCAAATACTGGGATTACAGCTGCAGGCTACCAGGCTGGTCTCAATGGAGCCATTTTAAATGCCCAAATTTCAGAGTTACCTTTAGCTTTTTGTTCCAGACTTCAGGCACTCTACCATTTGCTTCAATTATAATCTTTTCCCCCAAGTGGTTATTGGTTGGGTGTTTAACTTACAGAAGGAAACACAAATGACCTTCTATTTTTTTGTGACTGGCTGATCTCACTTTGCATAATATTCTCTGGTTGCATTCATTTTCCTGCAAATGAAATAATTTTGTTCTTTATTGCTAAGTTGAATTCCATTGTGTGTATATCTCATAATTTTGTGATCCATTCATCTGTCGATGAACATCTAGGCTGGTTCCATAATTGGCTATTGTGAATTGTGCTGCTATAAATACGAATATGTATGTATACTATAATATTCTGGCTTCAGTTCCTATATAAAGATCCCCAGGAGTGGTACAGTTGGGTAATGTGGTAGTTCCATTCTAAATCTTCTGAGGAACTTTCACATTGATCTCCAAAGCCATTACACTAATTTGGCAATCCCACCAACAGTGTATAAAGAATCCTAGTTCCCCACATCCTTGCCAGCATTTATTATTGTTTGCATATTTTATGATTGCCATTCTAATTAGGGTTAGGTGGAATCTCAGTGTAGTTTTTGTTTGTGTCTCTCTGATTCCTAATGATGTTGAACTTTTTTTCTATATCTATTGTGTATTTGTATTTCTTCTTTTGTGAACTGTTCTCTGCTTTGCTAAATAGAATGACGCATGTAAACCACATGAAACCACTAAACTTTTCTCTTCTGTTTTTGCTCTATTGAAGACTAGTCCTTGTTTTTGAACAAGGTAGGTTTATCTTAATGTAAATCCATCCTCATCACAGTTAGCAAAAAAAAAAAAAAGTTTCAAGTTGGTAATGTTACATTTTCTGACAATTTTTTTTTTTCAGTTTTAGGAACAGAATACATTTTCTAGGTTTTCAAATCTAGTTTATTAAAAAATGGAAAATTTGGTAGAAAAGTCTATCACCAAAGTCAGATTATAATGGAAGTCTATACTTCGTTAGCAATTTTAATGGTACATGTTTGATTTTTCTGATTTCAGCCTAGAAATTAACTTTGTTCCTAAGATCTCAGATATAGATTATGTCAATTATTAGGACTAGATTATATTCTTTTAACCAAGTAAAGACAAGTAGAAAGAGAAAGAGAGAATCTATCTCCATTTGTTTATGTCTACAACAGAAATAATGTCTGATTCTGAAGCAATAGAAGTTACCAAAAGGTAGAGAGAAGCAGTAAGTCACTGATTTCTTAGGTCAGTGTGAGAAGAGATACAGGAGCTCTTGTGTATAAAAAAGGGAGAAAGTAGAGTTTACAGAAGCATGAATTCTTTTGGAACCGACGGAACACAAGGGTTATTTGTTCCATTGCACTGCATCCAAATAAATATGCATATAATATATTAATATATTATAAGACATATTCACAACTTACAAAAAGGCATGCTAAATTCTTATCTATGTAGTTCCTTTTGAATTATTTCATTGTAATGTATATTATATATATAATATACTATGTATATCCTTCCTTTCTAAAAATATTTAATTACAATGAAATGATAAGTCAAAAGGAATTACATAGATAAGAATTTGGCATGCCTTTTTGTGAGTTATGAATATGTCTTCTAATGTTGAGACAAAAAATTCCTCATGAAATCTATGTACACACAGAGGGAAACACACCAAGAGATGTTGTGGATATATATGAATGTACCACTTTGAATCTCACAAAGATGTATGATTATACTGCACCACTAAAATTCTGAAAAAATACACACAAACATATCCTTTTTTGAAATATGTCACAGCATTTTGCCCTTTCTGCATGCTCTGAATTATTGGAAGACTTGAAAGTCCCTATCAGTAAGTTGAGGGAATTAATGTAAAATCCTGAGGCTATGATGACAATGTTGTAATTGTCCCTGGTGACTTTCAGATTTGTGTCAAAAAGGCAAAAGATCAACTAAAATTCCAATTAAAACAAAGTGCAATAACATTCTGTACAAAAGGCTGACTTCATTAAATACCAGAATTAAAAATGTATTTCTCTTAAGAATAAAGCCTTTTGACTACATAAAGAGATTTTTTTTTCTTTTTACTGAGTAAATATGGCAATTTTAGGCATGACATAGATTTAACTCATTCCAAACTTGAATCCCAGAAAACAGAAATGAAAACTTATATTCACCCAAATATCTATACATGAATTTCCAAGCAGCTTTATTTAAAAGGCCCCAAACTATAAACTACTCAAGTGTCTTTTTGGGTGTAAATAGTTTCTCTACTAGTTTTAGGTGTAGTCGTTTTTGTGATAGCAAATAGACATCCACACTATGGGATAAAAAGGAATGAACTGTTGATTCACAAAACAACTTGGACAAATCTGAGAGTAGTTATGCTGAGTGAAAAAAGTCAATCCCCTAAAGTTACAAAGTGCTTGATTTGTTTACCTAAGACTGTTGAAATTACAAAATTATAGATATGATGATAGATTTGTAGTCCTCAAGGGTCACAGAGGAATACAGGAGAGAGAAAAATAAATTTGTCTATTAAAATGCAACATGAAGATCTTTGTAGTGATAGAAATGTTTTGCATCTCAAGTCAATATTCTGAATGTCAACATCTTGGTTGGGATATTGTACTATAGTTTTGCAAGATACTCATAATAAGGAAAACTGAGTAAAGAGTACATAGGACCACTCTATATTATTTCCTAAAATGGCATGTGAATCGACAATTATGTTAATTTTTTTTAAAAAATCACTAAAAAGTTAAGGAAAAATTGTTCTAAACTCAGTGTAGCTGAGACAATGAATTAAAGTTCGTATCAATGAAGAGGTCCTGCAAATCACTGAAAAGACAATTCTATAAAGAAATATGCAATGAATTATGATCCAATTAACTTGTAAAGAGATGCTTACCTTACCTAGTAATCAAGAACGCACATTCAAAAATGAAATTTATTTTAAAGATTTATGTGCTATGGACCCCAAGGAGAAAATGGACAACTATATTTATCATTAATAGTAGTATAAATCAGAAAACCTCTAGGGTGGCAATTGGGCAGTATCTATCAAAAATTTTAGAATATAGTGTGCATACAAATGACTAAGAAATTACACACATATAGTCTAAACACCTGCACAATATATTCCCTATAAAGCCAATGCAACTGACTGCTGAGTGTCAGGCACCACAGTAAATGATATGAAAAGAAAATATCCGCATTGACATTTGCATGTATAAGTATTAAAAGTTGTATTAGATGAGCTAGCTCGAGAAAAAAAGAGCCTGTTGTGAAAAATGTAGAATGATTAATGTTGGATATTATTTTGTGATGTGGCCAGAGATAGAAAAGATAAAACAGAGGAGTAGGGGATTATATTCTCCTGTGCTGATTCCTTTTCCTTAGATATAGGTCTAAATTTGAGCTATCTCTCCTATCACAGAATGGAAAATTGGAGAACTAACTTAATAAAAGCAGTTATAACTCTAATAAGCTCTGGCTCCAAGGAATATTGACATTCCAGATGAAGCCAATGAGAAACGTAGAACTTCATTTGGAAAATAAAACTGGCCTCAACTGAGGTGGCAAAATTAAACATGCATGAGCCAATGCAGATTCCTGGCAATGGAAATCTTCAGAGACTGATTACAGAGAGATGTGATGCAGAACAATGTTGGTTGATGCCATGGGAGAAGAGATGATTTTGTGAAGGGTCCAACGAGTTCCCAGAGAGAGAGAAAAAGAGATACTCAACTCAGGACTCACAAAGTCCTTGGCTTGCATGATAGAAAAGAATTTTGGCTTGGGTCAGTCATAGGCATAGAGATTTATTTAGCAAAACAAGCAATGCACATTCAGGAGAGAATGCAGGTCATCTCAGGAGTGAGAGACGTGTTTTGAGGGGCTCATGTCTCTTCTTCTGAAGAAGCTAGGTGAAGTATGAGGACAGGAAGTCATGGGAGAATCACATCTATCCAGTGAGCATATGACCTTTTATGTCAATCTTGTCAACTTCCTGATCCACAGTGTGGTCTCCATTGTCTGATCTGTAGATACCTCCCATACTTAAACTGTTCATGGGTGGGATAATTCACAGTGCTCAAGATAATTATCATATATTAGTGAATGAAGATTTGTAGATTTCCTAGAAATTTGGGAGTAAGGACCTGGTTTGGAGAAGAACTAAGGTATGAGGAATTTTAGCAAAAAGATTTCATTTTAAAATTATATTTTCTTCATCCTTCCTTTATGTCTCCTGTCTACCTATTTGTTTTATTTCTTCTATCCTACCTCCTTTGTACCTTGGTAGCAGGTCCCAGTCTCTAAGGACATCATTGAGACAGAAGCCATGCTTTTATAAAATTTATTTATTATCATTATCAAGTCCTAAATGAGAAATCAAAGCTGTATTTAAATGAACTAAAATTCACCACAGTGATTCTTTCCAAGAATAATATAAGAATAAAAAAAGTCTCTTTTCTTTTTAAGACAGAACCCATGTTAAAAAAGTAGGACAAGTGTACAGAGAAGATCATGACTTCATGATGTCTGAGGTCAGTTCCAGATACTCCCCAAATAAAGAAAAACAATTGTTTATGGTAAGAATAACTTTAAATCCCACTTTGAGCATTTGAATTAAATCTTTGGATTTCATTGCAATACCTGTTTCAGAAAGATATTGGAAGAAGCAAACCTTGACATGCATAATTCTGTTTATGTTTCTCTTGAATCCTATTTTTAACAAGAGAAGAGATTCCTAGGGAAATAATTTCTAGGAAAATAATTTAGATACAAAGGAATTTGGAACAGACAACTAAGATCTCAAAAACACATTAAAATTCCTTAGTGTCTTTCAGTTTGGCAGAGGATGAATGTGTAATATTTTCATAGGGTTAAATATTTTTTTAATTTATCAACGAGTACAATAAAGGGCCTCATCCCACATTTCGGCGTGTGATTACTGACTTCTTTTAAGCCTTTCCCTCTTCTTTCACTTTGATTCTCTTTCTAGATAGTCTGATAAAAATAATAATAAATAAATAAATTTCTAAAAATCCTGCCCTCTCCGTTGGTGCCTGCTAGAAATTCAAACCTCATAAAATCCCCACACTCACCCTCAGCCTCCACTCTGGACCCTCCTCTCCCCCAGGAGCCTGTTATATGAGTAGTAAACCTATTCATAACCTTTCTTATGGGGCATCGTCATCTCAACATAGTGAACAAGGTTTGGGTGTGCAGGTTAGTCTTCTTTATGTTTCTCTTCTTTCTGTGGACTAGCTGACACACTGGCACCATGATCAGGATGTCAGGATGATAGGCACCACCACTGGCGGGCAATGGTGATAAGCTGCTGGCTAGCATGCTCTCAGAGCTCTGCTGCTGCCTTCAGGTAAGTTTGTACCTTCATCTCTGCTGCATTGTGCTGCATTAGTTGAGTCCTATCCAGCCTCTGATACATGGTAATATGGGACTGAGGTTTCTCCTTCTAGTTGCCCTGGGTTCTGTGTCTCAGCCTCAACCTAGACCTATCTGTGTTTCAATTTCAGCACAGGGGCTGAGGAGGGTGAATTTCAGCATCTGATCCTTGTGTCTGAACCAGGCATTGATCTCTGTTGTATAGAGTGCTTAGAGAAAGACTGATGCTGTGTAAAATATGTGGGTCTGCTTGCATAGATGAGCAGCTATTATTCTGTGGCATGCTGAGGCTCACCTTCCTAAAAGCAAATGGTTAAGAATTTACAAAATGCCTTTATTACTGAGACTGCTGCCTGTGTCTTTGTCACCAAAATAGGTTCAAATGACAGGGTTACAGAGGGAATTCTCAAGTCTGCCTATGGCACACTGAAAGGGTTAATTCAATCATTGTGATGGAAGAACTCCTATCCTTGATGATTCTGATTAGACACTCTCAGGGAGAAGAATATTTAAAACTATGAGCTGGGTATAGAAAGATATCCCTTACCCCCAAGTATATGTAATAACTACAGAAGAGAAGAGGAAAAGGAAGAAACTCAATAAAGGAGAAGGAAAGAAAAAGCTTAAACAAATGTCCATAAGTGGATACAACTGGGAGTTCAAACTTTACTTAAAGAATATATGCAACAAAAAGATGAAAGGGTATTTTGCATTTCCATATAGACTCTGAAATGTACCAACTGGCAAACATTCATGGTCCTAATCAGTACAGGGGACCAACTTATACCTGGGATCACACTAGATTTAAATAAGATACTTCCACCAGCTGGGCATGGTTGGTGCACAACTGTAATCCCAGTATTTGTGGGGGGAGGCTGAGACAGGAGGATCACAGGTTTGAGGTCAAATTCAGCAACTTATCAAGATCCCGTTTCAAAATAAAAAGTAAAATGAGCTGGGGATTTAGCTTAGAGGTATAATGTGCCTGGGTTCAATCCCCAGTACCAACAAAAACAAAAAACCAAGTAAGTAAATAAATAAATAAACTTTCTACTTTCTATAAGTATAGAGAAGTATAACCAGGAGTATATTTCTGAATATTAAATAGTTATTCCTTGCCTTAACTGTACCTTGCCTAAATTGCCCATGATCATAAGACCTTAACATGTCTGATACATGCTAATATATGGCCTTAAAATATCCCATAGAAGGCATAAACTTTCTGTGGGGTCCTCTTGACGAAAAGGGGGCCCCTATCCCGATCTCCCTGGAGCATCTACCCGGAGAGGGGGTCCCCCGCAGAAAAGGAAGGTCGCGCCAAATGAACACACGGCGGGGACTGAGCATCAGAGAACTCATCCGTTTATTACATGAGGTGTTATATAGGGCAGAGTGAGGGAGTGTCTTCTTGTAAGGCCAATCAGCATAGAGGTCATCTTGATCATGCCTCTTTGGCCTAATCCAAAAGGCTGATCCTATCAATGGCTTGATCACGCTGAAGAGACATTCCTGTCTAATCCTGGTCTCTGGTAAACAGTCTTAGGTCTCCACCCTCGCCACTCCCTCTCTGTGCCATCTTTGATGTATTTTTGGGCGGGACTACTGCCTTCTCTCTGGGGATCTTTCCCCACACTTTCTAATTCAATGAGTAATAAATTTAATATTAAGTTAAATCTTTGGCACTTCTAAATTGGCTTACTAAATTGGTTGCCTGTAAAATACTTAAAATGTCCCAATGTAAATGAAAATAGGACTTCAAAGATTGAAACTTTATACTATTAGAGAACTATTTAGTGATGGGGAAATCAGTCTTGCTGCTTCTCCATTTAACAGCTCTTGTCTGGTCTTATACATGGAAGAAAAGAATGGGACCTCATGGTAGATTATTGCAACATCAATGCTGTAGTCCCAATCAATACATTGAAAATAGTGACTCCATGCAACCAGAAGTTGGCAGATATCTTGCTATTACGGATTTAGCCAAAATGTTTGTTCAATACCAATTTTAACATCCTCTCAGCTGTGCTTTTTCCTCATCTTCCAAGTGACACACAGCCTCACCATAGCACACAGTCTTTCCAGGCAAAATCCTAATTGTATCCAACTTCCTCCAAGAGCACAGATAGGACCTTGATGATTCATTTGACACTCATTTCAAATGTACAAAGATAAAGAAGCTCACAAAAGAGAGAGAGAGAGAGAGAGAGAGAGAGAGAGAGAGAGAGAGAGAGAGAGAGACAGAGAGAGACAGAGAGAGAGAGAAACAGGCCATTGCCCTGCAAATAGTGCAAGACCCTGTCACCTCAGTTAAATTCCTGAAAATCATTTGGCAAACTAAAGGCCACTTGGTCACTAATATTGCTAAAAAATAGCTATTGTCCCTCTCAAAAGTGCAAAATCATAGCCAGGTTATATAGGCACATGCCTATAATTCCAGTACTTAGGCGGCTAAGACAGGAAGATTACAGATTTGAGGATAGCCTGGGCAACTTAGCAAGAACTTCAGCAACTTAGTGAGACCCTATTTCAAAGCAAACAAATAAATAAATAAAAAAGGGCTTAAGGAGCAACTCAGAGGCTGAATGCCTCTGGGTTGAATCCCCAATACAAAAAAAAAAACACAAAACCAAAAACAAAAGAGACAAAAACTCCAAATGTTAAGCCTTATACCTTTCAGATATTTAGGACCTACAAAATTACAAGTTTTTCTTAAGTCTGTGATGTTATTTACAAACTAGCTTCCCTTGGATGAGGCCCCCTGAAACAAAAGGCTCTAAATTTGTCCACATTGCAATGTAGAAGGTACTTTCGGTAATGTTCGCTCCAGAAACTCCTTCACTTTACATAATTAGAAATAGTTTCTCATCCTTCCTGGACCACCCATTATGGCCACACATTTCCCATGGATTTATGATGGAATAAATTGTCCTTCTCTTCCCATATGATATGCTTTTAGAGTGCTAGCTTCTAGCCACGTACTGGGCTTCCACAGAAAATAGAGGCTCCCATAGACCCTGAGTCTGTGACCCTTCCCAAGATCCAGCTGATAATCACAACATATCTACCTGTCTATCTCTCTATTTGCTCTTATTCATTCCCTGACAAAGCTAAGAGTCACCATCATACATACTTGACAATGACAACTTACCTTCTTAGATGTCCATGTGAGCCATCATATTAATATTCCCATTAGACCAACTGTATTGTCTATCACTGAACATTTCTGCTAACACAGTCCTTTATCTGTGTGTCTATCTAATCTTCAATTAGCATTGTTCTCAATCTTGCATGGCAGAGGAAGAACCAAGCCCTTACTTCTAACCTATTCCTGAAAGTTTATATTGAAATACTACAGTGATTTAGATTGTGTAAAGTTATAATGTCATATCATATTGAAAATTTCAAACAAAAAAAATCGTATCTGAGAAATACAACCAATACTTTCAGAACACAAAGAATTGTAAGAAGAAAATTTTTGGAGGTGTCTTTATTTCTTAAGACTCTTAATAGCAGTTAAAACATTTATATTTCACAATAAAGTTTCATGGTTTTATTTTTAATTGCATTTTATCTCATAGTCTGGTCTTGGCTGAGCTTCAAAGCTTACTAATTTGTGTTTGGTGTCCTAATTATTAGTGCACTTTGCTGACACTCTACAGAATAGAGCCAACTCTTAGTATTCGGTCAGCTTCTATTGTAAGGTAAATTATGTCAGGCATAACTGAATGAAAATAAAGAAAAAAAAAAAAAACAACCAAAAAAATTTTTTAATTGAAGCCAAGTAATCTCAACAGCTGCTTATTTTTTATTTGTTTGTTTTTAATTAGAACAAGGATATAAAATTCCATTTGTTCAAAGTTAGTCTTAATTGCACTTCCTCAAATTTATTTTTCCCAATTTTATTTTCTTGCAGTTAAACAGTTTTGTGATAATACACAGTGGTATTGTTGGTTTTTATATGTTGCCTACAGTTTAATTTTATACATGACTTTCACATTAAGGGATCTGAGTTTTGTCTTATGGGTATTTATTATCTTGGTGCTCTTTCTGCTTACTGAAAGTCTTCTCAAATTTATTATTTAAGGTAAAATATGGTTGACACCCAGTTTAAGAATCTGTGGCTTTCCTTGTCACTACGTTCACTCCTCTATCCCCACATATTTTTGATGAACAACAGCCGCCATCATGTAGTGCAGGAGAAATATCTCTGTCAAAAAGGTCATGAATATCCCACCCTTTCAGCCATCTATAGAGAAATGTTCTTGGTATGGGCAAAAGAATAATGTCTCCATAGTATTAAATGTTCAGGAAAGGGATCTATGGACCCACTCGTTTCCTGACTGTAGCATGTGAGGTGTGTTGGTGTATAACACAGCCCCTTACACAACAATCATCAGTGCATGTCTCATGTCACTCTACTGCAAAAGACTCTTTAAACATTGCTCTTCAATGAGTTCTCTGAAAGTAAAAATTAGATCATCTCTGCTTATTAACAAAATTCATCCTTGGTCCTATGGCATCACATTTTATATTCAATGTAGTTACTTTAAATATACTGATGACCTAAACACATTGGGATAATTGGGGAGATCATGGGCTTTACAGTGAGGCAGAAATGGCTCCCATCTGAGCCATAGCACTTAAGATCTGTGCGACTTTGGACAAATGACTTAAGCCTTCTGAAGTCTAATACCGTCATCCATAAAACATGAACACAGTGCAATACTGGTGATGCTATTGAAGAAGATTAGAGATGAGAGCGATTTTAACATTTTCTCCACAGCAGAATACCTTAAAAAAGAAATTATGCACAATATTTATTCACAGAAACCAAATAGGAGAAGCAGATTAAAAGTTGAGCCTCTTGGCAAAAAAAAATTTCGTGTTGTTGAATTATTTGTTAAAATCTTTAAGAAGTAAGACAGAAGGTGCAGAGAAAGTTTTGTTGGAAGTTCTAAAAATCTAGATTAAACAGATCTTTGTTTATTCATTCAACAGTTTTTTGTTTGTTTGTTTGTTTGTTTTGTAATGTGGTCCCTTCTGTTTGACACTGTAATGTATGCTGGTGAGAACAGTGCTGATAAGCACAGAACAAATCCATTTCTCTGGATGTTACACTCCAGTTATAGAAAATGACAACGGACAAATAAACAAATATATTTATAAGATCTGAGAGTGATAAGTTCTTTGGTGAAAATAAAAGTGAGATAATAAGATAAACAATGAAGAGATTGATTTCTGAAAGGATGACAAGGTAAGGCTTCAGGAGACAGTAACATTTGGGCAGATACATTCTTAAAGTGTGGGAAGTATGTTGGTATATTGAAGAAGGCAGCTATCTGTACTAACATTTGGACAAAGGGAGTTCAAAGTAAAGAACAACTCCCATGTGCTAAGACAGAATCACAGTTAACCCTTTGAGAAAAAGAAAGGAAGCCCATGTGACCCCAGAGGAAGAAGCCTGCAGAGCTGCAGAAAATAATAGGAAATGCAGAGTTAAAGTTGTACTATGTAAGGTCTTTCTCCTCCTCCTCCTCCTCCTCCTCCTCCTCCTTCTTCTTTTTAGATATATATGTGTGGTACTGAGGAATGAACCCAAGGATGCTCTATCACTGACTTAAACCCTCAGCCTTTTTTTTTTTTTTCTTTAATTGTGAGACAAAGTCTCACTAAGTTTCCCAGGCTGGCCTAGAATTTGCAATTCTCTGCCTTGACCTTGTGAATAGAGTAATTGGGATTACATCCATAGGCCACCATAGTTGGCAATGTAGGATCTTTCTAAGCCATGGTGAATGCAGTGAAGAAGTGTATCTGTTTTATTGTTTGTTATTAGCTGTTTTATACTATTTTTTTTTTGCAATGAGGCATATAGAACAGGAACCTCCACAGACCTGTTCCTCCAAAGGTCATCCTCAACCAGTTAAGGTTACAAAATACAACACGTATATAAAAATTATTTTAATACATAAAATTTCTTAAAAATACAACACTTACATAAAAAATTATTTTCCATTAGTTTAAATCTTTACTATTTGTTTAGCTCCTTTAAGCAGTGTTCTTATCTTTATCTCAGGTAGTAGAGGGTTAATGTATCCTGTAAAATTCCAGAGAGACCAGGTGGAAGTGGGCAAAGACTATTTGTAGTAACTATTTTAGATAAACTTGCAAAGCCTGTTTCTTGACAAATGTTTGTAAGAGGTTAATGAATTGGGTTGTCTTGAGGCACTGCTTTTTCAGCTAGTATTAAGAAATCACTATCCAGCCAGCCACCCTCTGTTTCTAAGAAATTTTCCTTTGTAATTAATGTAAAAGCAAAACCCAAAGTACCCAAAATTTCCAGAATATAACATAATGCAAAGTGGGATATGCCACGCATTCCTTCTTTTGGAATCGTCTGCCTTGCAGGACTCCAGCGGACCAAGTCTTGCTCAAGATCCATCTATTAAGGAGTTGTGGCAAGAGATCAGGATTTTACGCTTACCCGTTGAGAAATCCATTCTTTAAAGAAGAGAAGTGGCATAATTAAACTTATTTTCAAAGGATTGTTTTACCCGTTTGAGGAGAGTGTGTAGGACACAAGGGAAACAGTTAAAACAAATACAGCAATACGCAAGGATATTAATCTTACTAAAATGATGTTATGAGAAATAAGTAAGCCCATAAAGCCCATACACAGGATATCCTTATACCAAAGTTAAAAATAAAAGTAAACTTTTAAGTAAACAAACAAACATGTAATTCATCAATAAAATCACATTAAAAAAAGAAAACAAAGGACTAATGAAGACAGGATTCAGGATAGTAACGGTGCAAATATAGAGAGGTAGATGTATTTGTAAGGGGCATATGATTTCCAGCACAATATTGGCAAAGTCCTAGCTTTTGTTTGGGATAATAGTTCCAAGGATAACTGTTACCTTTTAAAAATGCTGAACTATATATATATTAAAAACTTAAAAGAAGGAGAAAGAAGTCACTCATAAACTGATGGATAGAAGATGTCATGGATCAAAATTTAAGATTTATCTAAGTCAGTATGAGATCCTTTACAGAAAATGCAGATGGCTTCATTCTCTACAACATAATTCAAACATTTTAATTATGTAGGCCTATTTATGAAATATTATTACCATGTTTGTCCAAACTTTATGTATATATTTACAAATTTTCAGTATTTTCTGTGTTATAGAATTATATCATAAACATAAAATGAAATATATTCATTATTATATTATGTAAAAATAGAAGACCTTAGAAAATGGAAGGATCTCACAGGTTTTTGGATAGAGACAATGAACATAATCAAAATGGCCAGATTACTAAAAGTGTTCTACAGATTCAATGCAATTCATATTAAAATAACAACACAGAAATAGAAAAAAAAAAAAAAAGAGAAAAAACAGTCCTAAAATGCATATGGAAAACAAAAGACTCAGAATAACCAAAGCAATTCTTAGCAACAAAAACCATGCTGGAGGCATTACAATACCTGACTTTCAACTATACTACAAAGCTATAGTAATAAAAACAGCATGGTATTAGACCAAAACAGGCACATAGATCAATAGAACACACAGAAAATACAGAAACAAGCCCATATACTTATGGCCACTGGATCATTGACAAAGTGGCCCAAAACACACTCTGGACAAAAGATAGCCTTTTTAAGCAAATAACACTGGAAAACTGGTTAGCAAATGTAGAAGAATAGAACTAACCTCCAACCTCTCACCCCATACACTAGTCAACTCAAGATGGATAAACGATCTAGAAATTAGACCAGAGACATTGCAACAACTAGAAGAGGGCATAGAACAAATTCTTAAATATATGGGCATTGATAGAGACTTCCTCAATAAGACCCCCAGACCTCAGGAAATAAAAACAAACATCAAATCAATAAAGGAGACAGCATCAGATTATGGTCTTCCATATAACAAAGGAAACTGGCAAGAACCTAAAAAGAGTCTACAGAATGAGAGAAATCTTTACCAGTTACTCCTCTGATAAAGGATTTAAATCTCGAATATATAAAGAAATTTTAAAATTCAATACTAAAAAAACAAATAATTCAATAAAAAAATGGGTAATGGATCTAAGTAGACAATTCTAAAAAGAATAAATACAAATGACCAATAAATACATGAAAAAAATTCAGCATTATTAGCAATTAAGGAAATGCAAATCAAAACCACACTGAGGTTCCATCTAATTCCAATTAGAATGGCAGTCATTGAGAATACAAACCATAATGAATGCTGACAACGATGTGGGGAAATAGGAAGCCTTAGACATTGTTTGTGGGACTGCAAATTAGTACAGCTGCGATGCAGATCAGTATTGGAGATCAGAGTTCCTTAAATGACTGGGAATGGAGCGACCATATGACCCAGCCATACCACTCTTGGAGATCTTCCTAAAGGAATTGAAATCAGATTACTATAAGGATATATGCATTTCCATGTTTATAGTAATACAATTCACAATAGCCAAACTATGATCCAGCTGAGGTATCCATAATCAGGTGAATGGATTATGAGATCATGATATATTCGCATAGTGCAATTTTATTCAGTAATAAAAAAAGAACACGGTTATGCCATTTGCAGGAAAATGGATAAAAATGAAGGACCATATGACTTTACTCATATTTGGAAGCTAGAGAGAAACTGGGGAACAAAGAGGATTTCAGATAAGCGAAGAGAGATACCAGTAGAATGGGAGAGGAGGATCTGGGGAGAGAGGATGGTGGGAGAAAGGGGAAACCTAATGATGGAGACAATTTAAACAATACTTTGTTAATACACAAACTTATATTTCTCAATGTAAATATTATCTATGGAGAGGGAAGGAAAAAGGAGGGACCCAGAGGGAAACCCACAACAAATGCTGTATGCACGTATGTTTTTGTCACTCCAAGCTTCACTATACTGTATAATTGCAATGCATTGATAAAAAAGAACTGAAAGGAGCTGGGCATGGTGGCGCATGCTTGTAATCCCAGCATTCGGGAGGCTGAAACCGGAGGATCCGGGTTTGCGGCCGGCCTCAGCTACCTAGTGAGGCACTCCGCAACTTAGTGAGACTCGGTTTCAAAATAAAGGTATAGCTCGGAGGTAGAATGCCCCTGAGTTCAATCCCCAGTACCGCAAAAAAAAAAAAAAAAAAAAAAAGATAAACATTTTAATTATTTTTTTTGTTAACACTTGTTAACAATGGAATGTAATTTATGTGTAATATGGAGATAATTATATAATCAAATATAATTTGTTTCTGGGCATTTTCATGTATTCCTTTAGGTTATTTCAAATTGAATGTATGGGTCTAAGTCCAATATATTGTGATATTTGATTTTAATAACTATATTAGCTTAAAATGTGTTTCCCAATGAAAATGAATCAAGTTGCCAAATTGGTTCATTTCATAAAACTATTTGTGCAAACATATTCATCAATTATGCAAAAGTTTGTTATTGCTGTTGAAATTCACCAAGCAGACTCCCCTTATTACACTCAGTTGTTTTTCTAAACAAATTAGATCTTTATATGTTTTATTTGTATACGGATACAAAATTCTATCCCCAAGTTCTTTGAGAGAGCCTCTTTGAGAAAATTTATGGTTGACATATTGTTTTCAGAGACAAAAATTACATAACAATGAAAATATTTTCAATTATTTCAATGTTTTTTCAGATTGGAAAATTATTTTTCTTTTCGATATTACAGCACCTTCTTTGCCATGAAGGGGCATACCTTGGCTTCTCTTTTACCAATTCAATTAGGTAGAATACTTCAAAAAATACTTATAGAAAAGTACATTTTTGTTTTTTATAAGTATAGAATTTCTTTAAACTTAACAGCTCTTTAGTGTCTTGTATGTTAGGTCCAGTACTGTACTTTGAAGATGAAGAGCCACCTCCAAAGTGTCCCAGTAGAAATTGTCAGACTCTTGCTTATCTGATTGTAGTTTCTTTGCTAAGCCATCCTTGGAGCATTCCTTGTACTACAGAAGTATCATGTGTCTAATACCCTCTACTTTCTACTTATTTTGCTGAACATGGTATACTCTTCATAACCCTTTCTTCCTTTGTGAAAATATCACTCATTCACCAACATTCAAAATAAATGACACCACTTCTTTGAAATATTTCTTTTAGTTCCCATATGTAATCTTTTTGTGGTCTGTGTATTAATGGTTACTGATTAATCTCTAGGATGGTATGTCACAATATATTACAGTTTTCAATGCATAGGGCTGCTTTTCATGAGGGGCTGTTATCAACCTACAGAAATTCAAGCTTTCTAAAATATGGACTAACCTTATTTAAATCTATATGTCCTCTATAGTGCCTGGCACATAGTAGGAATTCAGTAAATCCTTTCTAACTGAATAATGAGTGAGTGAACAGTTATTTAAATAAGCCAGTAATTGAATAAATGGAATTTGAAAGGGACTTTGAATTCTAGTGAATATTCTGATGTAGTTAATTTTAGCAAACTTGAGGTCTGATCTATGCAGAGAGTTGGAAATTGTATCAATAAGTTTTTAGTACTCATCCATAGAGTATTTCAAAGCAAGCAAACTAACCTATTTCTTTTAAATTTCTCATCAACACATGGTAAGAATCAGTCTGGGATTCTCGAGATTTAATTTAAAAAAAAAAAAAATGAAGGAAATCACTGCTAGGTTATATAAGGATATAATATAAATATGATGTGGTTACTGGCTTTCAGCATTTATTATTCATGTAGGAAACGTCTAGCTAGCTCTCAATTAATAACAAGTCAGGGTTTGCCTGACAAATGTTCCCAAAAAGCTACAGAATAAAATAAGAATAACTGCCTTCTAATCTGAGAATTGAATAAGACAACATTTTCAAAAGGGCTTTGTCAATTTAAAAACACTATAAATTGAAAAAAAAAAAAAAAGTTCAATGTCACGGAGAAAATGTCTCAAAAGGGTAATGGAAAGAAAGATTAGCCCTTGAAATTATTATGGGGAGCGAGTAGCAGTTGATCTATCTGAACCTGGAAGTAGAATTTCAAACTCTGAAGCCACAGACATGATGCATCACAGTTATGAAGCTGCCTCCATGGAGAGACACACTTTCATTTTGTCATAATGGCCAATCTCAGAGCTCAGGAGAGCCCCAGCTTGGGCCATTGTCTATGATTCTTTAGGAAAAGTACCGAAGACCCACACACTTGCTTTTGTGAGAAGCATTTACAATATTGCTTTATCTTTGGAAGTGACAGGTGATGTCATGTGCCCAGGCATGACATCTTTTCTTAATTTAATGTATTGAGCAATAATACATCCAGCCTCATTACGTGATAACCTTAATTATGACAATGGATAATGATGATCATTAAACTAATGACACCTGTTACCAGCAGCCCACAGGGGTGATAAATGAGTTAACCATATCTGATGTACTTGAACTGCACAATGCCTGGTGAATAGAATGAGTGGTGACATAGCAGGGTTAAGGATAATGCCCAGAAGCTTGAAACACAAGACGTAAGTAGTGGCTTTTCCTCCTTAATATTAATGGAATGAGGAAATTCATTTCCCAAAGTGGATTCAGTGAGGAAATATTTATGAATCATGCAAACCAATAGATTCAACCAATCTTTTCTATTTTTCCCAGCAGCAATTTAGACCAAGAAAAAAACTTGAGAGTGCAATAAGGGGCCACCTGAATATTAAAGTCTGTTCTATATCACCCACCACTTTCCACTGCCTTTTTAGAAATCTCTATTTAACCACTATCTATACTCATAAGCATTATGTAGCAACCATTTCCTCCTCCTAAGACCTAGCCTTACAGACTGCCTTGCCCTTGTTCAATATAAAAGCTTACATCAATTCTGTGTCTTCTTCTGACAGGACCTTGACCTCTTCTTTTTAACTGATTGAGAATTAATTTGAGTTAATCTTCATGTGCAATATCCTCCTGTATCTTGACAGAATTGAATGAGAATAGAGAGCAAACTGCCATAGATCCAGTTACCCTGAAATTCTGAGCTGAACCAACAATAGATGTAAAGTTGAAAGTTCAGATAACAAATGTTCTACACCCCCTTTTTGCATGGACCATTAGGAAGCTAAGAATAAGCTCTGTGGTCAGTTTTTTCAATATCATTACTAACTTTTCTATGTTTTACATTTTCACTCCAAATTTTTTTTATTTTTCTTGATTTTATAATCTGCATATTTTATTATAATTGTACTCAATGTTTTGAAAATGAGTGGAGCACAATTGAATACTAATAATTAAAGATAGAACTGAAACAACTTGGACTGTCAGTCATGTCCCTGTAAATCACAGAGCTAAGAGCTGATGACATATTGATGTAAGTCAAAATATGTCTAACTTTTGAAAATTTGTAGAAGTGAGAGTCAAGTGATAGAAACCATATGTTAGTTCAGAAGTAACACTTTTTCTGAACTTTATTGTGTGGCGTATTTATATACAATGTTGATCAAACCCTTTTTGGAATTTTGTGTTTGAATCTGAAAAATCACACATTAGAAAGACGGTGAGACATGGGTAGCAAAACCTGACAATCAGAGCAGCAACATGAAGCAAAATCTGCCTTGAGGTCTTGCTTTCACTATCTACACTTAAACCACCACAGAGGGTCATCTACTCGAGAACAAGTTGGATTCAGAAAGTACCAAGGAAAATGCATCAGCTCAGGCATCCATGAGACACACTTAGTCAATGTGTATCTATCAAATATCTTACAAGTCAAGATTATCAGCCTCGCTGATAATCAGGCATGGTAGGGATGCCATTTCTAAATGGTAGGGATATCATTTCTAAAATATTCCAGAAATTTTAAACATGAACAGAGCATGGAGACAGTAGGTTACCCAAAATGTTCATTCCTGATCTAGGGTACTTTCTCTGGGTGGAGGGCAAGCTGATAAACATGCCTCTGAATAAAGTCCTAGTAAAAATAACTGGAGGTAGAAATTATGCGAGCATCATTGTTTGTTTATTTGGGGAGGGGCTTTGATTTTGTGTTAAATAAAGGAAAGAATCACAGTAGGTGAGTAGATGGATTAAATGTCTTCTAATTTTCCCAAAATTTATCTTCACAATAGGATACACAGATTAGGATGGCTATTCCCTATATAGTATCTCTCTTTTTCCTATTACTTTTAAAATAAAATTTAAAGTCTTCAATCTTATTGTCAAAGTCATCCTAAAACCTAACCTCAAAGAAACTACTCTATGGTCCATTATCATCCAACATACAATTGGGTTTAAAATGATGCATCTAGCCCCTAAATTATAGAAAAATTAAATAACTACATAAAGATTTTGTATACTCATTGAAAAGCAGTCATCATGATCACCATCTTCATCATCTTCTTCAGGATCAGGTGTTCCAGGAATGCCCAGTATTTTTTTTCTTGCTTTTTCCCTTCTTTTTTTTTTTTTTTTTTTTTGGTACTGGAAGTTGAGCCTGGGGTCATTCTACCTCTGAGCTACACCCTCCAGCCCTTTTTATTTTTTGTTTTGAAACAGGGTCTCCCTAGGTTGCTGAGAGTCTCAGAACATATCTGAGGCTGTTCTCCTCCTATCTTAGCCTCACAAGTACTGGGATTACAGGCATGCACCACCACACTCAGAGACTGCCCAGTATTTATTGATCTTTTTTGTGAGACTAGTCACAAATCTAAACTCAGTTTTGATTCCTGGTCAATGCTGTACAAAAGAATCATAATATCAATAATAAATTTTATCATAGAAAATTGTTTTGATGTTTTGTAATCCAACTTGTAAGATAAAAAATGAGTCACAAGAGAAAACCATCTAATTTTTTCTACCTCTAAGCTACACTCCCAGCACTCTTTAGTTTTTACTTTGAAACAGTATTGAGAGCCTTGCTAAATTGCTGAGTCTGGCTTCAAACCTAAGATCCTCCTGTCTCAGCTTTCCAAGTACTTGGGATTATAGGACTGCATCACCAAGTCTGGCTGAAAACCATCTAATATTAATGGTTAAATGAATAATAATAATAATCATTTTTGTTCATTGTTCTCAGGCCAGCATCAATGGAATCTTCTGTATTTCCCTCCATGAACCTCAGCAGTCCTGAAAGGCAGCTTCAGAGAGTTGATTAGGATCTCATGCTAGGGCAGTGTAGTGACTTACATTTGCATTCTAGGTTTGCCACAGGGTAGTGACCAGGGCAAGCTTCATGCTTTCTCTGTACCTCAATTTCCTATATGGCAAGTTAGAGATTAAAATAATCTCCCCCTACAAGCTGGGGGTATAGCTCAGTGGTAGAGCACTTGCTCAGCATGCATGAGGCCCAGGGCACTGCAAGAAGAAGGAGAAGAAGAGG
>PVLC010029531.1:0-20155 GCA_004027655.1 Graphiurus murinus
AGCAGGATTTGCAAAGTGTTTACCCTTATTTTTCCTTTTCCTTTCCTCTTTATGTTTTTTTAAAGTACTCTTCAATTCAGCACCACCATTCTTATCAATATGATATCCCCAAATAGCCAATTTTCTGTTTCCCTAATGTGTTTAAATTAAGATGCAATCTCTATATTGGGTCTCCCTTTAAGTATTAAACATTTATTTTGCTTTTTAAAAATCATTATACAAAAATTTGAAAATGTCGAGAAGCACAAACAAGAAAATAAAACTCAAAAGTAAGCTCTGTATCCAAGCCAGCAGGAGAAAGGAATGAGGTGACTGTCTTTGCTGGGTGTTGATTTAGAAAGAATACGAGTGTTTCTGGGAAACATTTTGCAGATATGAGCTCAACTTTGAACTTGTGAAGGAACTACACAGGCTTGGGTTCCGAATCAGACCCAGCTATTGGTTCTTTACCGAAGACTCCTTCTCTTACCTTCTCCCCACTCCTCTCCTTCCCCTTCAGCTGAGACCACCCTGCAGTTAGCACAGCAGATGTAAGGGACTCTGAAGGGTTTGGTTTATCCATATCCATCCATGCATCCATGCATCCTTCCATCCATCCATCTATCCATCCATTCGTCTATCCATGCATCCTTCCATCCATCCATTCAACCCTGTGATGGCACCTGGAGACTCAGAAAAGACTCACACATGATTCCTGCTGTCAAAACTCATAGTCAAGACCAGACTAGACTTAGTCAGATAAGCCTGCTTTGCTGGGGGAAGAACCTGGAGGCAGCTAAGCCAGGATCCACCACTCCTTGGCTGTAGGACCTTAAACAAGCCACGCTTTCTCTCTAAACTTCAGTTCCCCATCTGCAAAATGGAAATGACAACAGTACTTACCCCATCCCATAATGGTGACATGGAATGGAGATGAAGTTTATGTGTGAGGCTTGTAGCACGTGGAGCTGTTGCTTTTTCAATGCTGCTTCTCTCCCTCCATACCAGATCTCTTTCTGCAGACCCTGGAGACTGAACTTGTATCTTCTGGATATTGGAACAATCAAAACATTTTATATGTAGTCAGTGCCAGGAAGGGTCCTAGAAATCATCCAGTCAAACCCCCTTAATTTAGAGCAGAGGAAAGTAGGGCCAGGGAAGGGAGGGGATTGTCCCAAGGTCACACAGCAGATCTGCAGGGGCTCTGGGCTTGGTTGTTAAGTCTCAGCCTCTGCAGACAGACCTCCTGCACCTGGATCCAACGCTCCACAACAAACTCTCATTCCAGTGCTCAGTCTACTGTCCCCAGCACTGATGTAGCTTAGAATTTTAGGGAAGCAAGTCTTCATTCTGAATTTGCACATTTTGCATCCAGACCCATGGGTCAGGGTTCGGCTCAAGTTCTTCTCAAATGCAGAGGCCTCTTGGTGGAAACCTTGGGCAGGAGGATACAAGCTGCTGACACTGCTCGGGAGTAAAGTTTGATCACAGAGAGTTAAGATCAAAGCCGTGCCAACCACCCCTCCCCCACGCTAGCCTTGCTCAACCTCAACTCAGTGAACATGGCTAGGCTGTATTGTAAGGAAATAGGCTTCTCCTTGGTCACTAATAGTCCATGGCCTCTCTTGGCATGCCCAAGATGAATTATGCTAGCTGAAGGTCAAACACGAAATACCAACAATTGCATCAAAACATCAGATTAAATAAGAGTAAAAATAAGCAGCCATCAGAATAAGTTAATATCTGGGTGAACTGTTGCCCTGGTGCCCCCCCCCCCAGCCTACCCTCCTTCCCTTCAAAAATAGCCCCGTGTTCAAAAGCCTTTCAGGGGTCACCCAAATAAGAAAAGATATCCCTCGAGATTGCTCACCAATCCATTTCTCTTTTGATATCACAATGGAAAATCACCAAGACCACATGGAGAATAATGATTTTTCTGTACACTCATGTAAACAAAAGAACATACAATTTTCCTTTTCTCCCCAGGAGAATTTTTTTTTTTCCTTTTTCCCAGTTTAGGGAAAATGTTAAGATCGTTTAGAGGGTGGCCAAAATGTCAGGAAATGAAAGATACAATACTAAGAAAATATAAAGAACTATTTAGAAAAGAGAGAAGCCAGTTGAAGGGGCTGGGTTTGTGGTGAGGCCGGTTGTTTTATGTCATGACAGGGTTTTGGCATTTTCAGGAAGCAAGGGCAAGTGGGAAGGAGAAGTGGAAAATTCCAGAAAGGGAAGGATGCCAGGCTCTGGCAGAGGTCGGAAGCGCCCCTGGCCGGCTGATAAGGCAGTCCGTCTTCTGAAGTAATTGATTTATAGACTATTTTCAAGAATAGTAATTGCTCAGGACTTGGTGACGCCGTGCAGAGCGGCCAGCTATGGAACCAGTGGAACAAACTCAGCTCCTCGCTCAACCCGGATCCCATCAGACCTCGGCAAGGGCTTTCACTTCCCTGAGCCAAGTGCGAATTTTATTTTATTTTATTTTTTGTACTGGGGATTGAACCCAGGGGCATTCTACACCTGAGCTACACTCTCCAGCCCTTTTAATTTCTTCTTTTGAAACAGGGTCTCACTAAGTTGCTGAGGGTCTCACTAAGTTCCTAAGGCTGGCCACGAACCTGTGATCCTCCTGTCTCCGCCACCCGAGTACTGGGATTACAGGAATGCACCACCACACCTAACTTAGCAAAACATGATCCTTCTTGTTACAGCGATGTTTGGAAAGCACCTAGAATGGGGCCTGAGACGCTGGGAACACTGCCCTTCTCAGCTGGTTCTGCCAGTGATCTTTACTTGATCCCCCCACCCCAGATTCTGAGGTCCTCCAAGCTGGGATCCTTGTTCCTATGTCACAGATAAAGAGCTTTTTCATCCCCAAAGACAATTTTCTTCTCAGTTAGGAGTATGGGCCTTGTCAGGGGACAGTGAGTCCCAGGTTCAAGTCCCAGCCCTGCCAAGTGATGGCACAATGGATGGCGTCATGACTAAACTTTTACATCTGCATGCCTCAGTCTCCCTCTCTGCGCTTCAACCTGTCGCCTAGACAGGGCAAGCTCTTTGCAGATCCTGGACACCCACACATGGTCCTCCTTCAGGGGAGGACTAGGGGGCATCAGAGCACCCAAGGATATCCTGAGAGGGGAGGAAACCCCAGAGTAAGTCTAACCAAGAAAGAGACAGCTTCCCTAGCACCAAGATGCCGGCCATACACTCACAGAGCCACATTTCCCCTGGCGGTCAAGCGTTTCTTCCCACGTCCCAGTTTGGGAAAAGAGTTTCCCAAGGGACAAATACAACTGCTCATATCAGGGCCGGGCCTGGGGAAAGGGCAAGGCACATGAGCAGTGTGGTCAAAGGTGTGAGGTCTCAGTAGGACACAGCCGGAGTCCAGCGGGGTCATGGGAGCTCGGAGATCCCTATCTCTAGCGTTCGGCATCCTGCTGGCCTCCTGGATCCTAGGAATTCTAAAGCCAGGTGAGGAGAGATGGAGAAAGAGAGATGGAGAAAGAGAGATGGAGAGATGGGGTGAGGGAAGGAGGAGGAGGAGGAGGAGGAGGAAGAAAATAGAAGAGAAGGGAAGCTGAAGGGGAAAAGCGAGGGGGGAGGAGGAAGAGGAGGAAGGGAGGAAGGGAGAAGGGTATGGAAAGCCCCGTGTAGTGAGTCAGGAGACCTTGGCTCCAGCTCCAGCTCTACCTGGTGACCTTGAATATGGCCTCAATTTCTCCTTCTGTACAGCAGGAAGTTGCACCAGGTTATTTCACTGACATCAGTTCTGTAAGTGCCCTTCCCACCAAGAGTTCCTGGGGTTGACAACTCTAGGAAATACGGCGTGCCTCCACCTCCCTTTGGGGATGCCCGTCCCTATATTAAAGGCTCTGAGAGGTCCTGCACAAGAGAAAACTCTGCAAGCTTCCTACTGGACTTCAAACTCCAAGCTTATTTTTGTCTGTTTTGTTCGATGGTGTATTCACAGATCCTAGAACACGGGATGTAGGAATCAGCCAATTTCCTTTAACCTGGTATTTTCCCAAGCTTGTATCATAGAGCCTGTGTTCTGTATCTCCCAGCGGCCCTCCACATCTCAAAGTCGCAGGCTGGGGGATTCTCAGGCCTGGCTGAGCTTCTCCTCGTATGCTGAGAGCTTGTCTCTGGGCCCCTGCATGCCATCAGGCTCGGCTCTGGAAATGCTCACAGAGGCACCGTGGTGCTGAGTGGCCACCGGGGCTCAGCTCGTGCTCGAGGCACACGAGGTTCTGACCCCCCACCATTAAGTGGTTCTGAAGACAGAGGGGGCGGGGTGCCTCACACAGGGTCGCTCGGGACCTCCGGCCTTTAAAGAAAGACCTTCTCCGGTCAGCAGCCAAGTCCCAGGGGCGACTCCTTTGGTTCCCATGTCCGTCTCGGGGCAAGAGAAGAAGCAGCAGTTTTCACAGTTGGCTATGTCTTAGGATCACCTGAGCCATTCTTAAAAGTCTCGATGCTCAAGCCAGACCCCAGGCCACTTCAATCCAAAGTCACCGGGAAGCCCAGCCCGCACCACAGCAGGCCAGTTGGGGGCTGCTGGCTGGGAAAGAAGGCTGGCTGACAGAAAACAGCAGCAGGGACAGGAGAGCCACTCCTCAGGGGACCAGCTGGGGGGCTGAACCGCAGGACCAAGGAGACCCGGGTATGGACAGCCCTGGGCAAAGGAGACTGGTGCTGGCCTTGGCTTTCCAGACTGAGCCCCTGCCAGGAGGGCCCTCTCAGAGCTCGGAGGTGCCTGGCCAGCTCCTCCTGCCCGGGGGAGGGAGATCCTGCAGGGATCCCTGGAGGCCTTCACCTAGCTCTGCCCCCGTGCAGAGCCACGCCGCCCCTCTCTGGGCCACGATCTCCCTACCCCAAAATAAGACTGTCCAAGGACTCGAGGACTCGCTGGGCCCAGTCCCACCCGGGTTTGGATCAGTTGGATCAGTACTGAGTCCTAGCACAGCTCACCCCCACTCTCCCAGATAGTGACCTGGCTGAGTCTTAGCTGAGTGGAAAGGGACAATTTGGAAAGAAAATAGTGAAATAACCTAGCAAATGTTTGGGGAAGAAATTCAAGATTCCATGCAAGTGGAAGGTTATATTCAGACAGATCATCACAGCAATGACAGGTCAAAGGGCACAGATTTCCTCAACAGGAGTGAAAGAGGATAAAATCAGTGAAGGCTCCCCGGGGTCTGACCCTGCAACTCTGGTTAGGCAGAGACACTGTGTTACCCAAAAGCCCTGTTCCTTATTGCGTGGATGCCGGCATATTGGGGAGCCCTGGACTAAGAACAGACCCTCTTACTAATGGGGTTCAGCATCAGAGACTTATGCTATTTAAACTGAATGTCATTTGAATCCACCTAAAAGGGCCTCTGGTGCGTGTTGTAATTGAAGAGAGTGCGCAGGCACCATGGTCTTTCTATCCAGCAGGACCTAACAAGGTGATCTGTGTGTGCAAACCAAGAGTCACAATGGCTGCTCCAAGGGCGCCTCAGAGAAAACAATTGCCGTGGAGATGGCCACGTCCCGCCCAGGGTGTCTGCTCCTGCTTCTCTGCCTGAGATCCTCCTCTTGCCTGGCACCTGAGCAGCTATTCCTGTGTCTTAATACATCTTGGGTCAGAACAAGGTCCAAAATTTCAGCGGCCCATGCTAGTACTCATCATGGAATCTCTCTGTGGACAGAGAGCTTCGGCTTTTCAAATTCACTCTGGAAAGCCACAGACCTAACAGTATCACCCATAGGACCCAAGGCACCAAGGGACGGCCTTTGTGTTCCTTGGAGAGATATTATGCATTCCAAGAACTCCATCTCCCCCGCTCCCAGCATGACACAGGATGTAACCCTCCCCAAAGGGTACAATTTTTTTTCATTCACTCATTAATTTCTCCTTTACTGGCCATCTGTCTGACAACTTTTTTTTTTTTTTTTTTGGTACTGCGGATTGAACCCAGGGACATTTTACCACCACGCAGAAACTCCCAGCACCACCTCCTTGTTTTTGAAACACGGGTCTCACTAAGTTGCTAAGAGCCTCACTAAGTTGCTGAGGCTGGCCGTGAACTTGGGATTCTCTTGTCTCACCCTCCCAAGTGCTGGGATGGCGTGCACCACCACACCTGGCTGTTGGACAACTATTTATGATCACTGTCACCTGCCCCATGCAGGGGATTCAGCAAGAAGCTCGACAGGCATGGTCCTTCTCTGCCATGGAGGTTGTGAAAGTTTTAGGTTAGATATCTAGACGGATGAGCAAGGGGACAGAGGAGGGAAATGGGGCTCATTCCACCTCAGATGACAGAGAATCCTTTCTCCTTTATGGCTGCATACTATCTTCTTAAAGCTAAAAAGAACCAGGTGTAACTGACTGGAGGGATTTTCCAGCCTTAGAGCACGTGCAGAGCACTGCAGCTCGGTCCTTTGGGTGCCCCAGGGTCACTGTAATATCATGGGCATTGTGGTTTTGACTCCCAGTGCATTTCACTTAGGTACTGATGAGAAATTTTCCAACATGGCGGAGTCAACACAGACCCACTAAGCCACCGTGGGAAATGGCAGTAACTACACCCAAATATATAAAACACGAGGAGGGAGGTTCCCCAACCAAATATAAAAATCCATCATGTGGAAGAGACCCCAGGCCTCATCCTCTCTTGGGATGGCCCACTCCAAGTTCTCTGGAGTATGCTTTCACTTCACTAAAAGAATCCTTGATGTTTTTCTTATCTGTGTCTCTTGATTGACAAGATAGAAGGCAAGAACCAAGAAACCACCAACCGTAACAAAAGTCAGTAAGTGCGTCCACCAGGCAAGAACGTAGACTGGAGGGGGCGGTCAGGTATTGAGAAATAACTTTTCATGGCATCAAGAAAAAGCACGTATTGGAAAATTGCTTGGCAAGGCGATTTTTGCTTTTTTGCAAAGAAGAGTGCTCCCAGGTATGAAAGAGAGCATACCTGAGGAAGAACCCAGTGCGCCCAGGTCTTCTATCCCTAATGCAGAGCCCCTCCTGTGCTGAACTCCTACTGGTGGGAGTTACAGCTTTGCATTCTTCCTGGTCAGCTACAGGGGGAGATGGGGGAGGGTCAACACCTACAATCTCTTAAGAGATGCTCATTTTGTGAAGGAATCTAAGACCCTACCACATTACAAAATGGCAATTTAAATCAAGCTACTCCATTGAAAGAAAAGATACAATTATATTCTTACAATATGGAAAAGTGACCTGAAAGCCACACTCCAGGCTGAGAAGGCGGAAGAGCGTCTGGGCTGAGCAAGGGGCATGTGCAAAGGCTCCAGGGCTGGCGTGTGAGAGGCATGCTTTTCTCAGCTGACCCACACGCTAAACATGGGAGATGGCATAGAACAAATACCCGGGGACCAGTTCTTGTAGGGCCTCAGAGCATGAGCTCTTTGACTTTATCTTGAAGACAGTGGGGGGCCAGGAAAGCCTTTTGGAGGAAGAGACATCATCTTGCTTTTTCCCTTTGGTTCCAGAACAGTGGTTGGATTACAGGGCGTGGAGCTCGGGGGCACCTGCACTGGGACCGCTCTCTTTGGATTCTCAGGTGCTATTGAAGGTGAGTTGGCTCTGTTGGAGTAGAAGAAAGGAGCTGGGTCACAAGACCTCAGTGGGGAAAAGTGGAAAAGCAAGCTGAGTGTGGTAGAGCAAGCCTGTAATCCCAGTACTTGGGAGGCTGAGACAGGAGGATCACCAGTTTGAGGCCAGCCTCCGCAACTGGTGTTTCAAAATAAAAAATAAAATATGGCTGGGGATGTAGCTCAGAGGTAGACTGTCCCTGGGTTGAACCCCAGTACCAAAAAAAAAAAGATGTGAAGAAGCTTTGCACAAATCAGGAATGCTGCAGAGATGTCTAGCTTGGACCCCCCCCCCCGCCAAAAAATAATAATAATAATTAAGAGGCACCCAGTACAGAAATAGCCCCAAAATTCCAAAGACAAAAGCTTAGCCTTGCTCAGGCAACCATCTGACAGAGGTGTTTCTGGTTATAGAATTTTGCTGGTGGCTCAGGGATCAGGCTCCTTCTAACCCGTGGCCCCAGTGAGCTGAGCCTCGAGGACAGACAGGAGCTCTGCTTCTGTTTCAGTTTTGTTGCCTCGCCATTTGTTGGCCCCGTGGGGTCCTCTGACATAAGAACAGGGAGGCTCTGGCGAGGAGGTTCTCATGGACCGGGCCTGGGAGCGGAGCGCATCACCACGCACACCCTACGGGCCGGAAGTCAATGGCACAGCAGCACCTGATGGCAAAAGATGCTGGAAAACGCAGACTGCCAGTGGGCCCAGGAGGAACTGCCCCCGGGGAAACCGTGGCCAACCCGTCAGGTCATGATAAAGACTCTTAAAATCTGCCCTGTCACTCCCCTTTGTCTGAGGTCTTCGTGCTCAATGAGCAGTGGTGCCATACTGCTCTGTGCGTGGGGAGACAGAAAACTTGATTCCATAAGCGTTCATTAGGGCCTGTTTGCCATTGGGAGAGCGAGAACAGACACGCAAGTTTCCATCTCATATCGAGGCTCACTTCTTCCCGGGCAGAGGGCAGCACGTGCCAGGGCCAGCCGCTGGCCACTCGGGAGAAGGCTGTGCGCTGAGTCTCGGAGGACAGGCAAGAGTTCTGCTTTTGTTTCTGTTTTGTTGCCTTGCAATTTTGTTAGATTGAACGGCATGGAGCAGGGGCGTGTATCTCCTCAGCTCCCCAGCAATATTCCCAGTGCGGCACTGTGCAAGACCCTCGTCATGGTTTGCTTGCCTTCCTTCTTCCTCCCTCCCTCCCTTCCTTCCTTCCTTCCTTCCTTCCTTCCTTCCTTCCTTCCTTCCTTCCTCCCTTCCTTCCTTCCTTCTTTCCTTCTTTCCTTTCTCTAATTTTGCTTCTCCTTTATCCCTGATTTCCACTACGTTACCCTTCCCCCACAAGTATCCTTGCTAATATATTTGATTTATGTCCTTAAATATGCATGAATCCTTGTGAAACATGTTGTGTTGTTGTGTTTATATATGCTTTTAATTAGCCTAACTAATTCTATGCTATAGCTCTCAGTCTGGTTCTTTTTTTTTTTCCCCCGCTTAGCACCAAGGTATATGCAGTGGTCTATCATAGTTGCTTCTTTCCCATAATATTCCATTATGAGATTCCACCACATTTTCTCATATATTTCCTCAGTGATGGACACCTGGGTGCCCTTGTCTCTCTACACCACTGTAATAGCTTCACGATGGTCCCTTTTGTCTTAAGTGAGATGTCTCTGAGATGCACATCCAGGAATGACCTTGCTGGGTCATGGATAAATACTGACTTTCCTTCACTGTGGCCAAATGGCTTTCCAAGGCCAGAGCCCAAGAACCCCAATGGTGCCACTGTGAAAACCAGTGAAAGCACCCCCTCCACATGGGGCCGCCCCCAGACCCACGCTCAGCTGGCAGGTGGTGACGTGTGGATTAGGACAGAGTACCTTTCTCCAGGCACACCCGGCCCCAGGTGACATGGCATGATGTTGGGGACTGGCTGGCTCAGTCCCCCCGCCACTCCCGGCTCCTCAGTCAACTGCTTTGTGCTGGACTCAGCTTTCCCAAGGACGGCTCCTACCATGCTCACCAGCTGGGACTCACCCCCTGCCTCTTTGGCGTTATCTGCCCTTCTAGCTGTTGCTGTTCTGACCTTAGGAGGGAGTGTCCTAAGACTGTTTAATTGGCATACCTGGGATTTTAAGTGCATTTGTGCCTCTCTTTACAAGCTTGTTGACTGCTTATTCTCTGTCCGTGAACTCCCTGGACATACCCTTTAACCCATCATACCAAGTTTCCTGAGTTTCATCCCTTACTGATTTAAAAGAGTCCTTTTATGGGAGAGGTAATGACTTCTTTCTGTTTTAGATATGATCGGCCTTCTCTCAGCTTGGCATCTGCTCACCTAATTTGTCTATGCTTTCCACTACTGAACAGAAATCCTTAAAAAAAATTTTTTTTTGGTGGTTCTGGGAGTTGAACTTGAGCCCAGGAGCATTTTACCTCCAAGCTATACTCCCAGCCCTTTAAATTTTTTTTCTTTTTGTTTTAAAGCAAAGTCTCACAGGTTGCTGAGAGTCTTGCTAAAACTGCTGAGACTAGTCTCAAACCTGCGATCCTCTTGTCTCAGCCTCTCAAGTACTGAGATTACAGACATGTGTCACCATGCCCAACTCAGGAATCCTTAATTTTGATGTATTGAAACAATTTTTTGCCTCATGATCTGTGTCTTTTTCAGTCTTAATTAGGAAGCTTCTTCCTACCCCTCAAGTCAGAAACCTATTATCCCCAATTTTCTTATATTCCCTCTAGAGTTCTAACAGTAAGTCTTTAATCTATCTGGCTTGGGTGGTGGAAGATAGGATTTAGCCTTGTTTTCCTCCCTGTAGCAGGCCAGTTTTCTAAACACGAAGGATCTGACCTCTCCTCACCTCTGCATGGCTTATCCTTTACTATAAACGGCTGTCCAGTTCCCTCTCGTGTGTGAGCCTCATCCTGAGCTCTCTGTTGCGTACCACTTCTCTGTATCCCTTACCACTCTCTTTTCATCACCATGGCACTATAGCGTGTCTTACTATCTGATGGGACAGGTCTACTCTTTACAAAATTGAAACAGAGGAAGGGCAGCTAAGGTAAAGGGTATAGCGCTAAGCCAAGGCCTGGAATCTTCTGCCACCAACTCTTCACCTAACCAGCTCCTGCTGACCCTTCAGTTCTAACCTAAAGGTCACCTCAGAGAATCTGGCCCTGCTCCCTAATGTAAGATTCCCCCCTTAGTCCCTGTCGTAGTACTGCACTCACTTCCCTATGTCACTGTGTCAGCTTCCCGTCACTGTGACAAAATACCCGAGAACATCAACCTAAAGGAGGAAAGATTTATTTTGGCTCATGGTTGCAGAGGATCCAGTCCATGGTCACTGCTTGCTTCTGTTGTTTCTGGGCTTGTGGTGAGGCAGAACATCATGGCAGGAGCGCGTGGTAGGACAAACCTGCCCACTTCATGGCCGCCAGGAAGCAGGCCTGGGCAGGAACAAAATATCTCCTTCAAGGATATTCCCCAAGTGAACTACTACCTTCCGTCAGGCCTCACCTCTTAAAGTCTCCACCAACCCCCAAGAGCACTACTAGCCAGAGACCAAGCCTTTAAAACAAGGGACATTGGGGAGTACTTAGGATCTAAACTATAATATCCCATCCCCTAGCCCCAAAGGCTCATGCCCATCTCCAATGCAAAATGCCTTCAATCCCTCTCCAAGAGTCCCCAAAGTCTTAACAGTTTCAGCATCGCTCAAAAGTCCAAACCCAAAGTCTCTGCTAGGACTCGAGGCAAACTCTTAGCTGTTAACCCCTATAAAACTCAAAAACCAGTTATATACTCCTGAGATAGTATCACATTCCCATTTCAAAAGGCAGGAATAGGAAAACATCAAGGAAGGATTGGACCAATGCCAAGACCGAAACCCAGCAGAGCAAAATTAAATCCTGTAGCTCTCTTTCCAGCATCCAGGGGTACTGTGACATGATATGGGTTCCAAAGGACTTGGGCAGCCCCATCCCTATGGCCATGCTGACTACGGCCCACACGGCCACTCTCTTGGGCTGGCTGGCTCTGCTTGCTGTCTGCAGCCTCCCTTGGCAAGCATTCTATGACCCTGGCATGTCCAGCTACCTACGGTCTATTGCAGCTTTGGCTTCACTCTCCCAGCTTCACGTATCACCCTCTTAGGAGCTGGTCACAGAGACTTTACCCCTGACACATTGCCAGGCCTCCCAGGCTTTCCTTTGAAACCTCGGTGGAAGCCTCTGTGACCCCCAAGTCTTGTATTCTACATGCCTGCAAAATCAGCATCATGTGGATGACACCAAGGTCTGCCATAGGCTCTAGCAGTAGCCAGGCCTGCTTGGACCATGGCTTGCAGCAGCCTCTGAGTGCCCGGAGGGCTGAACACAGTGAAACAAATCCCCAGGAAACAACTTCTTAGATGACCCTGTGGAAGTAGGGTGACCCAGGCATCTTCTCAAAGTAAAGTCTGTCAAACAAGTTCATATTTTTACACCCTTGACTCTGTGATGAGAGGCACCTAACTAATTCCTGCCATTCCTCAAGGCATCTTTCCTATTGTTCTAGTACAAGTACTTGGCTTCCTTTTAATGCTGTGAATCTCTTCAGCAAACAAGCCTTCCCTGGCCCCAGCTTGACACATGCTTCTTTTGTGGCCAAATTGCAAAATTTTCAAGTCTTTCTGCTTGGCTTTTTACTCCCAATTCCTACTGTAAATGTGGCTAAAAGCATCCAGCAATACTATGTCACAACCTGAATGCTGAGCTGCCTTGAAATTTCCTCCATCAGATAAACTAGTCTATCACCTTTAAACTTAGCCTCACACAAAATCTCAGGGCATAGCCAAAATGCAGACAAGCCATTTGCCAGGAGGTAACACGAGTGGCCTCTAGTTCAATTCCCAATAGAGTCCTCATTCCCATCTAAAACTTTATGAGACTGAGCTTTACTGTCTGCATTATAATCAGCATTCTTGTCTTCTGAGTTCCCACCAGAATTGTCTATTAAGCTCTGCTAACAGCATTCTAAGCTTTTTCTAGCCTGTATCTCCAAGCCTTTACAAATCCTTCCTGCAACTGGTTCCAAAGGCTTCTGAACCACATGGTCAGGTATAGTCACTGCAACAACTGCACTTCTGGTGCCAATTTTCTGTGTTAGCTTTCTGTCACTGTGACAAAATACCTAAGAAAATCAACTTAAAGAAGAAAAAAAATTTTTTTTGGCTCGGTTTCAGAGGTTTTAGTCCATGGTCACTTGACGCCATTGTTTCTGAGCTTGTAGAGAGGCAGAACATCACCGCCAGGACTGCTTGCTTGGTAGAGCAAAACCACTCACTTCTTGGTGTCTGGGAAGCAGAGAGAAAAAAGAGGAAGGGATCAGGGACAAAGCATCCCCTTCAAGGGTGCGCCCCCAGTGAACTCTCTTTCATCCAGTCTCACTTCTTAAGGGTTCCAGTGGCTCCCATAGTGCTGTCAGTCAGGGACCACGCCTTTGACACATGAGCCTCTTAGGAGACACTTAAGATCCAAATTATGACAATAACGTACACAAATTGTCACTCAAAATGTGCTTGCTTCTTGGGAAGCTAAGACAGCAGCATTTCAGGTTTGAACCAGTACCATGCGGTAAATTAGTGAGACCTTGTTTCAAAATAAAAAGAGCTGGGCGTGGTGGCGCACGCTTGTAATCCCAGCATTCGGGAGGCTGAGACCGGAGGATCCGGGTTCGAGGCCAGCCTCAGCTACCTAGTGAGGCACTCCACAACTTAGCGAGACCCGGTTTCAAAATAAAGAATAAAAAATAGGGCTGAGGGTGTAGCTCGGAGGTAGAATACCCCTGAGTTCAATCCCCAGTACCGCAAAAAAAAAATAAATAAAAAGAGCTGGAGGTGTAGTTCAGAGGTAGAATGTCCCTAGGTTCAATCCCCAGTACCAGAAAAATAAAATATGCTTGCTCATTTATAGTCTGTTTCCCTCATCAATCAGCAAACTCTTGAAGGGCAGAAACTTGGTCCATCCTAAGTATTGTCCAGCACCACACCAGGCCCACAACAAAAGGCACCACTCATTGAATGCTTGAGCTCTATGCTAAGCACTGCTTTTTTTTTTTTTTTTTTTTTTTTTTCGGTACTGGGGATTGAACTCAGGGGCATTCTACCTCCGAGCTACACCCCTAGCCCTATTTTTTTTTTATTCTTTATTTTGAAACTGAGTCTCACTAAGTTGTGGAGTGCCTCACTAGGTAGCTGAGGCTGGACTCGAACCCGGATCCTCTGGTCTCAGGCTCCCAAATGCTGGTATTACAAGCGTGCGCCACCACACTCGGCTATGCTAAGCACTTCTTGCATATTAGTTTATTTCCCCCCCCCCAATACGAACCCTATGAGATAGGGGCTATTATTGTTGCCATTTTATAGTTAGGGAAACTGGGGCGCAGAGAGATTAAGTATCCTGCCTAATACCACACAGCTGGGAAACAGATAAGCTTGAACTTGAACTCAAGCAACCTGTCTCTGGAGTTGATGTTCCATCTATGTGTGGAACCACCTCTCCACGAGTTACAGGGTGTGCAATGAATGAATGAATGAATGAATGAATGACCGAATGAGTGCCAGGGAGACAGGGAAGGCAGGTCAGATGATTTTAACAGTATTAACAACACGCTGGGGCGCAGCTCCTTTTTTCCAAGTTATTATGCTCCTAATAAGAGTTATTTTTCCTCTAAGATGATGATTTTCATAAATTATGGAAAATTCATTGGCTATTGCCTTTTATGTTATGGCCTGAGGTGGAGCACGGGGGAGGGAGGTGATGAATGACTTTTTAAATTCCTTCACATTGGGTTAGAGAATTCTCTAAGACAAGACCGCATGTAGAATCTATAATTAATTATTATTCACACTTAATACAGTTAGATAATGTGAACACATACTTCCCATTAATTTATGTGGCTGATTCCTCATCATTTTCCCACAGGTATAGTTCACTGATTTCTCAAGTTATTAAAAATTAAAATTTATATTAGGCAGCAAGAGAAGCCTGGTGTCCTTATACCTATTTTTAGTCAAAAGTCACCAAGTTGGGTGGAAAGCTCATCACGACTGCCTTTTTTTTCCTTTTCTTTTCTTTTCTTTTTTTTCTTTCTTTCTTTTTTTTTTTTTTTTTTTTTTTTTTTTTTTTTTTTTTTTTTTTTTTTTTTTTTTTTTTTTTTTTTGGACAATTCTGAGCTAAAATGGGTGGGTGCGTTCACCCTTTATGTGTTAATTCTTCAACCGTGGATTAGCGACAGTCCTGGGCCGTGTGCTTGGAGATATATAGGACCAGCAGGTTTCTGTCCCCGGCCCCACCACCTCCAGGGAAGGCAGACACAGCTGGGAAGTGTGGTCAAGAAGGTTGGGGGCGGGGGGCTGGCCTAGTCTGGGTGGGTGGCTGGAGTAACTGACCCTTGAAGGAAGAAAAGAAGTTAGACAGATGGAGAAGGAGGGAGAGAGGCATTCCAGGGGACAGGAATGGCATGTGCAAAGCACAGGAGGCAAGAAAGGACATGGAAGCTTCTGGAGGCCCAAGTAGTTCATGGGGAGGGGGGTGACAAACACAGAGCAGTGGCAGTGGATGCTGGAGACCGGGAGGGGGCAGAGGGCACTCAAAAGAAAGGGACCAAGGAAAGAGAGAGGGCAATGCTCTCTAGAAGCCTGTGCACAGGAATCTAAACACGGGAGGTCATCACAGGATCTGAAAGAGCATGGAGACCAATACACCCACTTGGCAGGCAAGGAGACTGAGGTCCGCTTTCTTTAAAATTAAAAACAAAAACTTACTTTTCAGATCAGATCTATTCATCCCTGAGCAGGCATTAGAGGGAAACACTGTCTGTGTGCCAGGGGCATTTGCTTTCTAGGTACTGGGCACAATGCTTAGAGGGATCTTCCAGCAGATATGACACTGGACAGGAGCCCAGCATCCCCACTGCCCAGGACACCAGGAAGCTCTGCAGGTAGAACTTCTCAGATCAGACTCACAGGTGCCCTTCTCATTACAAGACAACCAGAGCCACTCCTGATTTGCATATTCTGCATAACTTTGCATAAAACATTGACAAGTCTCAGAGCCTGTAAAATAAAACTAATTAGAGCAGCTCTTTGCCCTGGTATCCAGACTTTGCATCTTGGAGGAGGGGAGGGGGTGTATTTGCCCTCTGCACTGCTCACTGGAGTACAGCTATGGGCACCGGTTTGGTTTCTCCAGGGAGAAAAAGAGCTGAGCTTGGAGTCAAGAGCTGGGTTCTCATTCCAATCTGCTTCTCACTATCTGCGTAACCTGGACGAGCCATTTCGCCCTCTGAGACTCAAAACCAGAGGGCCACCAATCCTAAATGCACAAAGGAATGAGCAGAGTCTTAAGCATCAGTGTGTCCAGCCGGCCGGCCACAATGTCCAACACCCGTAGTCAACACGCAGCAAATATCTAGAGGTGTGGGACTGATACAGGTGCAGGGAAATCTTCCACCTAATATTTAACACCAGAGGACTTTGATGTCACTTCTGACTGATTCCTGGTCTTTACCTCCCGGAACAGGAAATGACCCATATCCCTAAAACAGAAAGGAAGTAAATCTCAGGTCCCCCAGAAAATCACCTTCCACAGAGGAGTTCACGGGATCAGAACCCGTGAGTATAAGCTCTAATCCAATGAGAAAACTGAACCCAGAAGAGGGAAGTGAACCCCAGGGGCAGGGGCTGGGTTTCTCGGCTTCCCTGTTTCCACCCGCCCCCTCTGGACGGGACATTTCCCGGTGTGGGCAGTTCGCAGCATTCTGGCCCTGCATGGATCCATCGGGCTAGAGATTCCGAAGATCAATGCTGCTACCGATACTCTCTCCCTGCGGCAAGCTCACGACATATTTTTTTCACAAGTAATAATTAGCGACAGAAATATCTGACCTACTTACGACTCCACAAATACACACATTTGGTGGCTTCCTCAGCAGCTCTGAGGCCGTCAGAGGAGTCTGGTTGGGAACAGCTTTTTTTAACCCAGTGAAACGACGGTTCCAAGGTGGGCATTTGGGGCTGCTAATTTGTACCCACCTTACTGAGCAAGGCTGGCGCTGCACCGCCTCCCCCCCACCCCGCATCCTGCCTCCTCCCCATTGAGGTGGATTTCAGGCCCCAGAATGGTGATTATTTTTATATTCAGTTTCCAGGAGCAGAGAGGGCTGGGGTTTTGTCTTTGAAAAGATAGATTCTGCATAAATCTTAAGTTAAGGAATGTGGTGTCATCTTTTTTTTTAAGTGCTAAACAAAAGAGTATAGGCTAGGCAAGGTCCAGTTGTATCAGGTTAGTTCTACCCTTGTGCCCTTGAATTTTCTAAGCCCAGCACTTCAAGGTCAAGTCCAAGTTTTCTACATGTTGCTCCAGTAACTCTTCCTTATCCCAGGAGAAGGCTCCTCCCTGTCCTTTGCCCTTAAAGGCTTCCTTATATTCTCAAATGTTTTTGTTTTCGTTTTCCCTGTAGTACTGGGAATGTAACCCAGGTACATTCTACCTCTGAGCTATATCTCCAGCTTTATTTATTTAGAAATAGAGTCTTGCTAAGTTGGCCTCACTAAGTTGCTGAGGATGGCCTTGTTCCTGTGATCCTCCTGTGTCAGTCTCCCAAGTACTGGGATTACAGGTGTGTGCCACCATCCCCAACTCTAATTTTTTCTTTCCTTTTTTTTTTAGTACTGGGGATTGAAATCAGGGGCATTCTACCTCTGAGCTACCCCCAGCCCTTTTAATTTTTTTTTTTTTTTTTTGAAACAAGGTCTCACTAAGTTGCTGAGGTTCACCCTAAATTGTTGAGGCTGACCTTGAACCTGAGATCCTCCTCTCTCAGCCTCCCAAGAACTGGGATTGCAAGTATGCACCACCACACCTGGCTCCATGTTTAACTATAAGGAACAGCCAAACTATTTTTCACAGTGACTACAACGTTTTACATTTCAGCCAACAATGTACAAGGCTTCTGCTCTTTCCAAAATTGAACTAGACGTAATGCCTGCTCCTGATACCAGCAGGGAAAGGGCAGAGCTGAAAGGCCTTGAGGTCAGGCAGCCAGAACATTCTGGAACTGCCCTGCTAGAGGCGGTGGCCCTTTCCCAGAACCCCAGCACCACCAACTGTTGGGACTCGGTCTTAAGGTGACACTTATTGCAGTGCTGCATATTGGTGCAGGCTGGTAACGGGTAAAGCAGATCCCTTGGGTGCGTTTCATAAGCAGTTATTGAGTGCCTGCTACGGAGCCCTGGAGACATCCTGAATAAGACCTCTTAATCATGGCGCAGTATCGCCAGGGTCTTAAACTAAATAGGATTCAGGAAATGAGTAGTAAATGAATAGGTGAAAGAACATGACACCAGGTAGGGGGAATCCTCCGTCCAGCCAGGGGACATCAGAGAAGGGTTCAAAGAGGACATGCACTTGAGCCCCAAGTTGTCAGCCTCTTCCAGGCAGGGGGGCTTCAAGGCCTTTCCCTCCCCACGGAGGTCTACAGTGAATGAGGGGCCTCCAAGAAGCCACGGGAAGTTCCCGGACAGTGCAGGGAGGCAGGCTGGAGAGAAGGGGACGAGGCGACTGGAAAGAACTCTGAGGAGCCCGTGAAGGGATTCAGACTCTAACAGGAGGACAAAGGAGAGTCATCGGTTGCTTTAGGAGGGGAGTCATGTGTTGGGGTCTTAGCTAGGCCCGGCTAGACCTCGCCTCAAGATGGCGCCTGGCAGAGTGCCAGGAGCAGCTGCAGGTGGTAACATCCTAGGGCTGCACCACGCTAGAGCGCATGCACCAGCACGCCCGGCTGTGGCCTGCCCAGGTGAGAGCTGTATGCGGGCACCTCGTGGCTCAAGCCCTGTGTGGCTTTAAGAGCCCCCACCTCTCTCCCTACAGAGAGAATGGTCGAAAGGAGGATGGTCGGGGAGGGTGATGGATGGAGGTGGGACGACTGCTATTGCGAGGAACGGCTACGGAGAACGAGAGTGGGGTGAGAGAGACTATTGCGGCCAGAGAGACAGTTACTGTCAGGGCTAAGAGAACGATTACTGTTACTGTCACTGTTATTGCTTGGGTAACATCCTCGGTCCCAGAGAGAGAGAGAGAGAGGTCTAATAAAGAGAAGCTTGAACCAGCAACATATGGTAATCGTCTCCATTGGAGCCTCACGGTTGAGGGTCCGGCGTGGGGGACGATAGTCACGTGATTCAGTTTTGCCTTCATAGGTTCCCAGTGCAAAATACCACCTGGGTGAGAAAAAATAGGAGGCTACAATTCTCCCCACCCTCTGCTATCCTCCTCGGCCTTCCAAAGTTGTTCCTTCAAAGGTTGAAGGAAGCGGCCTTCCAAAGTTGTTCCTTCAAAGGTTGAAGGAAGCAAGTGCTGGCAAGACTGCTGCTGCTGCACTTCTGAGAGGTCGAATCCTAAAAGGGCAGGGAAAGGCAGTGAGAGCCAGTGACCTTGGTGGAGCCTTCGAGGCTGCAAATGCCTGGACCACAGAGAAGTAGACTGTGGGCACAGGCAGGAGTCACAGAGCAGTGTTTGCAAACAATCTTTTGCAAACAACCTTTGCAAACAATTATAATTCAAAGGATGTGAGACAGTGTCCAGGGATTAAGCAAACCTCAAAAAAATGGCATACCCCGGGTCATCTTAGGCACCCTCCACACAGCATAAGAAGGCATCGAACCTACAGAGAGCAACCAATTGAGTTGAAATTCAGAGCCCAAGGGCAGGTTCCAAGCCCACACGATTGGCGGTAAACAGCAGAACAGGTGATGTAGATCTCTGAATTGGTTATTTGGGAAAAGAAAGCTGAGGAAAATGATCTTGGGTCCTATGATCGTGCTGGGGAGATGCAGAAAAAAGAGAGGCAATCGATGGCCAGAAAAGTGGCGTTTGTGAATGAGTGCCCAGAACGAATAACCCAAACCTCTCATTAAAGAGGCAGCACGAAGAAGCTCTCAGGATCTGCAAAAGGAACTGTGTGTGCAGAGCAAAAGGACTCCCCACATGCCGGGCAATGTCATGGTGAAAATGTCAAATTAGAAAGTAAAAGTGCAGCCGGGCGTGGTGGTGCACGCTTGTAATCCCAGCATTTGGGAGGCTGAGACTGGAGGATCCGGGTTCGTGGCCAGCCTCAGCTGCTTAGTGAGGCCCTCCACAACTTAGTGAGACCCTGTTTCAAAATAAAGAATAAAAAAATAGGGCTGGGGCTGTAGCTCGGAGGTAGAATGCCCCCAGGTTCCATTCCCAGTATCGCAAAAAAAAAAAAAAAAAAAAGTGAAAGTCCTAGAAATTATCCAGATGGAAAAGGCAGCTACATACCAGGGAGCAAGGGAGGTGGGGGTGGAGATCAAGATGGCCACACTGTCCTAATGCCCCCGAGGATAGGAGCATTCAGATGGTTTAGATGCATTAGCTCTCTCAGTCCTTCACACTACCTTACTGTTATCTCTGATAACAGGTTGGGCTGAGATTCAGAGAAGTTAATTAAACTGTCCAATATCACACAGATATGATAGAGCAGGTATTTGGCCATAGGCAGCCTGGGACT
>PVLC010029532.1:0-20125 GCA_004027655.1 Graphiurus murinus
TTGCCACCCTGTGCCTTTTTATTGGGGAATTGAGACCATTTATATTCAGTGTGATTATTGACAGATGATTTTTAATTCCTAACATTTTGAGTTTTGACTTCTGTTTTCGGTGGAGTTTATTCTTCTTTGCTTAGTTGTTTGCTTCCTGGAAATTATTGTTTCTCTGGTTCTGACGTTTACTGGTTAGTTCTTCTTTGTATTTAATCTCTTTGAGTATTTTCTCCATTGCTGGTTTGGAAGACATAAATTCCTTCAGTTTCTGTTTGTCATGGAAGGTTTTTATGTCCCCGTCAATTTTAATAGAGAGTTATGCTGGGTAGGAGAATCTTGGCTGCAAGTTATTTTCTTTCAGAGTTTGGAATATGTTACTCCATCCTCTCCTGGCTTTCATGACTTGATTCGGGAGGTCTGATGTGATTCTAATTGGTTTGCCTCTAAATGTCATTTGGCCTTTTACTTTTGCTGCCTTTAAGATTCTCTCCTTTGCCTCTACATTGGTCAATTTAATTACTATGTGGCGTGGTAAACCTCTTCTTTGGTCTTGTCTTGAGGGAGTTCTGTATGTTTCCTGGACCTGTGTGTCGACTTCTCTTTCTATGTTTGGAAAATTCTCTGTTATTATTTCTTTGAAGAGATTGTGTATTCCATAAGTTTCAACTTCTAATCCCTCTTCTATGCCTATTATTCTTAGGTTAGCTCTTTTAAAATTGGCCCAGATCTCTTCAATGTCTGATTCATACTGTCGTATTTTTTTCTAAATTATGTACTATATATTCATTTTTGGTATGGTCATCCTCTAAAAGTGATACTCTGTTTTCCATGTGGTCTAATCTGTTATTTATAGTTTGAATTATGCCTACATTTCAATTATTTCATCTTTCACTTCTTTCAATGCTTCTCTTTGGTTTCTTTTTAGGTCATCGAATTCTTTGTTTATTTGTTCCTTTATGTCTTCCTTTATTTCTTTAATACTCTGCCTACATTCTTTCTGAAAATCCTGTATTGTTTCTAGTATTAAGAATCTGAATTGTTCTTCTGGTAGTCTCTGCCATTCTGGGTTGGTGAGATCTGTTATTGAGGGGTTGTGGTAGCTCATTGTTTCTTTGTTATTTTTCCGTCCCATGGTTCTCTGTTCCTCAGTTTATATCTTTGCTGTTCTTGCAAGTTATCTTGTCCAGTCTCTGCAGTGGGGGTTTAGAAGTGACGGGTTGTGTTCAGAGATAAAGTTTGAGTGAGAGATTACAGTAATGAATGCAGGAGTAGGCTAAAGAAGAGGGTATGTTCAGCAGTATAAGATGTTGAGTGTGTTGAGGTAATCTATTGAAAAGATTAGAGGTGGTAGAGGAAAAAGGAAAAAGGAGAAGAGAGGAGGTAAAGTGTTGCGGAGAGGAATATAGCAGGGAGGGGGGGAGCATGTAAAGGGACAGGAAGGGGATTCAACAACCTGAGCAAGAGATAACAAAGCAAGTAATCATCCAAACAAACATATATAAATCAAGGCAATACAGAAGAAAAACAGGGTATCAAGCTGGAACTTATTACCAAAAAAGAAGAGAAAATAAAATTAAAAAAACAAACAAACAAAAAAAAACAACAACAAAACCCAAAGTCTACAAATAGCAACCAGGCACTAGAGCAATCACTCTGCTAGTTCATAGGCACGGAGTTTAAGTTTTTTTTTTTTTTATTTGCTCTGTCAGTTCTGGCAGAGGACTTCTCCCGCTGCTTTCCACTGGGCCTGGCTGCGTCCGTCTCTCTCTGCTTTTTGCTTTTGCAGTCTAAATGCCAGGCCTTTCCAGATGCCCTATATGCTCTGGGATCCTGTGCCCTTCTGATCCAGTCTAGGCTCTAGAAGGGCAGGTGTCTGAGTCTATCCTTTGTATTGTAAATCCAGCACCCCAGGTTGTAGTCCACTTACGGTTCTCTGCTGTTCGGCCTATTCCACCTCCTGGACAGCTGGGGGCGCAATTGGACAATGATGGTTTGGATAGCTGAGAGAAAGATGGTTGGGAGGAGCTGGCGGCAAAGATGGTGGCAGCCATGCGCCGGCTCCTGTGAACCTCCTGATCTCTACCCAGGTGCTCCAAGTTCACGCCCAGGTTTCAAATACTCCTTCTCTTCCTTCAGTCAAGAAGCTGGATTCTTGGCTGACCTGCTTCAGGCTCACTTTTCCATCTCTGGAGCAGAGCGCGGAGGCAGACCTGCCTGCTTGGCCTTCTCTGGTCGCTGGGGGGCGCAGGTTAGTGATAGTCTGGCTAGATGGCAGGAAGCTGGTTGGGAAGTGCTAGCAGGGAAGATGGCAGCCGCTGTTCCATGGCACACCGGCTCCCGCCTGTTCCCCCTGTTCTTCCTGGACTCAGATCCTCTGCTCCTGTTTCAAGCTCAGGCTTCCGTTAAGAAGCTGTGTCTTATTTCAGGCTCTGGGTGGTCACAGTTCTGCACTGAGGTGATGTGCTGGGACAGAACCCAGACCCGCCGGCGCTTATGCTGAAAGCCCCACGCGTTCTGGTCTCCGCCTGGGTGCGGCGTGGGGTCCCGGGGGTGCTTTGTCCTGGGGTTTGCTGTTCTCAGCGTCTGGGTGGTCCCCACGGCTCCTGGTCCTGTTTTTCCACAGCCTACTTCTTCTTTGCTGCAGAGCCCGGCTGCTATCCACCCCAGCAGAGCCGGGTCAGCGGGGATCCGCGTGGAGCGCGTATCGCTGCGCGGTGACGTCCTTTGTTGTCCCCGCTCTGCTTCCTTGATCTTCTTTATTTGTTTGTGGTTCAAATTTCGCTTTTTTTTTCTTCTGTTAAAAAGTTCTTTTTATGGTAAATTTAGATCCAAATCACAGCGTTTGGGGAAAGGCGTTTCACTCAGTTGCTATCTTGGATCGATCGCCTGCCAGTTTCTTTACTCACTTTTACGCTGGTTTGCTTCTCCTTCCTTCTGTCAAGAAGCTGCTCCTGTGGCAGTTTTGATTCAAGCTCTGGAGTGCAGTTATCTCTGCTTCGGCTCTGTGGGGAGAGGTGAGCTGGGATGGTCCTGCACGGGCTTAAGCTGGTCGTACCAAGGGTTCTGGTCTCTGTCACAAGTGCCTCGAAATGCTGTCTGGCTAGGATGAGGAGTTCAGGAGTCGCTCACCCCACCTCTGGTCGGTGGGGATGCAGAAGGTTGTTATATATTTCTTTGTTAGTAGATCCCACACCGGGGGCTGGCTCAGTGGCGGCTGCCAACTCAGCGGCGTAGCACCAGGGCCGTGGAGATGGGCTTCTTTGCTCTCTCTGGTCGGCCTTCTGGATTCTGCTCAGTTGTATTCCAGTTTTCGCAGTGTTTTTCACCCTTTTGTTGCTTTTTTCTTCTGTCAATATTTTGTAAGTATGTATCATAACAAAAAATTTACGGAACTATATAGAAGGTTTTCTAATTGTAGAATTATGATCCTAATAGTGTCTGATTTTCAAGGTAACCAAGTAGATAAGATGAAATAATAGCCAAACTATACTAAGCTGCTATTTGACAAAGCTGAACATTTCAATTTAAATCTGTCATATAATTAATTACTTTGGGGACAGTTAGAATATTTCTCTTGTGATTATCTCATTAGATAGTTCAAAATGAGAAACAAATTTGGATGAAAGATGATCAGTGTTTATCTTTATTTAATTGGAAGATATGAATAGAGGCCTTTTTCTGTTTCAGCCTTGCCTTACACCCAGATAAAACTCTCATTGCAACTGGCCAAGTTGGGAAGGAGCCATATATATGCATATGGGATTCCTATAATGTCCAGACTGTATCTATTCTTAAAGATGTCCACACACATGGAGTTGCCTGCTTAGCTTTCGACTCAGATGGACAGGTGTGTATCATTCTCTATTTGTTTTTGATAACTCATGGTCCACCCAGAATTGTAATGTGAATAGCCATCAGTCTTTGTTGCCCCACCTTGGCAGCTTTCTAGAATTCTTTACCTGTTTGACTCTTTCCCAAGCTGGCGATACTGAACCTAACTCTGGGTAAGTTCTAGTGTTGATTCCCTGTGTCTTTCACTCTCCATGTATCTGTCAGTTAATTCCTTTAATCCAGGTTTTGGAAAATTTTGGAGTTTATTGTCTAAGTCAGTGGTATAGAAACGTCTGTGAAATTAGTCATAGAAGCTTGGCCAACCTAAGAGTGCAGAAAATTAAATGCATCATAAGAGTTGACCTGGTTTGAATCATTTTAAGGTAATTAACATTTACCTCATCAACTGCTGGATATATGTTACTGATACTCTCCCGTACCCCCCAAAAAATGTGAAATTCTTACTTTCAGGTCTTAAGAGTTCCTAATTTATACCTGATTTTAAACAAGAAGTTTCTAAGGTTCTCGTGGTTTTAATTGGGTAGTAATTATTCAGTAAAAAGTGCAGTGTGTTTTATGTAAACAGAATAGCTTGGCATTACATTTGGACCCTCCTTGAGGCAGGGCCTAGCCTGGAACTATGGCCAGGGATAGACAGGTAAGTCTCATCAGGATAGTCACACCCTCCCACATTTCACCACCTGAGTTTAGTCACTGTGTAGATTCCATATCTCTGTTCCGATACTCTGAGAAATACCTGATGATACTGATATACTTAAAAGCACAAGAACAATCTTTACTATAAGTGTATAAAGCCATAAATGTACATAAATTAAAATAATATTTACTTGGTATTTTATGCTATTTTATTATTCACTTTTCATTCTAGAATTAGATTTATTATGTGTGTAGGTCCCTGGTATATATGTTTTTAATTTTACTAGTTTTTCAGTCTTACCTGGTTTAGTCAGGATAATGCATATATTGCATTGTTTATCCATGTCTAAGTAGAAGTAGCTGGATAGTGATAATTTGCTTAGATTTGCAGTTATATTGACTTTGTGATTAAATTGAATTGAGTGAGTTAGAATGCATATGTATTTATAAGTGTAAATGTATGCCTATATGTGTACATTCTCTAATCTTTGTTATTTGAACAAACATCTTTATGAAAATTTGTTCTGCGGTATCACGAGAAAGTATAATGCAGTGTAGGAAAATCTATCCTTAAATGTCAGTTCATTCTCCATGTTAATTTCATTATTTAAGCTATTCCCCTTGAGGTTCCATTTTGAAAGGTGGGAATGGGGATGGACTATAGGGTATTTAATTGTCAATTGAGAAAAACAAACTCCTATTTGTTTGCAATGATGTATTTCATGGCTTGTTGATGCTGATTAGTTTAGGTCTGCTATATTCCCTGGACAGAGTTTATTGGAACTGAATGATGTTTGGAAAATGACAAATGGCCCAGTAACTCATAATTGACAAAAGACAATAGAAATGCTTTTCCTAAGCTATGGGACCTGTCACTATGAATGAACAAAATTGATTTCTTTTGACTTTTTCTCACTCAAGAAATAGGAGTTTTACCTGCCTATGTTTGTTAACTGCTTTCTCTATCTAAATAAATAAATAAATATATGTATACTGAATGGAATTCACCCACTCAGAACAAAATTGATTTCTTTTGACTTTTTCTCACTCAAGAAATAGGAGTTTTACCTGCCTATGTTTGTTAACTGCTTTCTCTATCTAAATAAATAAATAAATAAATATATGTATACTGAATGGAATTCACCCACTCAGATTTTCTTATATGGATAAAAACACAACCATGTCTTGTAATCATTTCCATTGCTGGAGCCCTCAATGAAAAATTACAGTAAAGACCTTTCTTAAGGGCATATTTTAAAACCACCAAGGCTTCCTAAATCTCACATTAAGAATTTAAACTAAAATTTTTAATTTTAAACCCTACCTTCAAGTTATGTTACTATAATTTCTGCTGATTTAAAGGGACCTCATGAGAGTTCACATATATTTTTCCTATGTTTTAAAAAGTCAAATGAAGCCTGGTGTAGTGGTGCACACCTGTAATCCCAGTATTTGGAAGGCTGAGATAGGAGGATCGCAGGTTTAAGAACAGTCTCAGCAACTTAGCAAGTCCCTCAGCAACTTAGACCCTATTTCAAAATAAAAATAAAATAGGGTTGGGGGTATGGCTCAGAGGTTCAATCTATATGTCCCTGAGTTCAATCTCTAGTACAAAAAAAGAAAAAAAGAAAAAAAAAAAAAAAAAAAAAGCAGTGGCTTTTAGGTCTTTGAAATTTAGGTATGGGACTTCCAGGAAGATGGCAACTGAGGGAAGTAGCACATCTCAGTTCAACTGACATTCAAAACTGTAAAGACAGCATCTTGACAAGAGAAAAAAAGTGAACAAAGCAATGAAAAGTTGAAAAGTGCCAGAAACAAAGCCAGTAGAACAGAGGACAGCAGAATACCCTGCGTACTTTCCCTGGGAAATAGCTGTGGCTGGGGAGCGGCAGCACCATCTTGCCTAACTGCACCAGGGCTGTTGGCACTGCGACCTCCAGAGACCCCAGCAGAGAAGCCAAAGACTTCTGCAGAACAGCAGTGAAAAATACAACAAAAAAAGAAAGCTGAAAAGTAGCAGAACTAGAACTAGAAAAATGAGCAGAGGATTGCATAAGCTTACCACACCTCCCACCTAGGGAACAGAGCCTGGTGGTGATGGAGCTGACAGCTGCTAACATCACAGCTTCCAGAGACCTACAGGAAGAAACTGTGAATTGTTGTGAGGCTGGTGACTATAGACCATCAATGAAAGTGGTCACAATTTTGCTCCATGCTTGACAGGGACCCAGCTCAATCTGGACACCATGGCTGTGGCTGAACCCATCTCTTCTGGCAGTGATCCAGAGCAGTGAGCAGCACCCATCAGGACTGTAAGTTAACTAGATGTTCCAGTAGAAAACAGCCGTGCCCAGACACAGGGACTTGCGTGGCAAGGAAATAGACTTGTGGGGACCTGAGACTCTGCAAATCACCCCTGCAGAGGTGGAGGTGGCGACTACTATTGGACACAGCAAAAATGCAATTTAATAGACAGCCCCTAGAGGCAGGTGGGAGGGAACTGCAGTCAGCACTTTGAAGGTTCCTAGGGATCGCTGTGGGACATAGTTCCCTGGTGTCTGGGAGCTCAGCCTACTGAGTTGCAGGCTCTGAAAGCAGTGAACTTGTGCCTGGCCAAGTTTGAGTGCTACAAGCACCAGCACAAACAGCAGAGGCCAGCAAGGGCCCCCGGGAGTACAGCACCCCAGAACAGGGATGGTATCCCTGGGGCTAAAGAACAGAGCCACCCAAGCCTTCATCCTGGAACTGTGGAATCTCTCCCTGCCAGCCGTTGGGCCTGGGGCAGAAAGCAGAAGTAGAGCCTTCTGGACCAGACCACACCAAGAGGCCAGAGATCCTTCAGGGTATCACTTGATCCCAACCACAAACTGGAAATTCAATAGTTTCTCCATCAGCAGAGGTTGTACCTGGCGTGCATGTATGCTAGTGACTGAAAGTACCTCATATGACCATAACAAGTAGATCTGGAATGGTGTCCAATGGGCCATAAAGCTCAGTTAGCTGGGCCATAAATTTGGAGCATAGCAATTGTTAGCTTTGCTGAACCTAAGTCCATAGGTTATAGAAGCCACAGGTCAATACTCTGCAGTATTACAGGCTCACAATCAGCAGAGTAGCAGCAGTTTCTGGGGTGCATTAAGCCCCAACCAACAGGCTGCAGGCTCTGAAGAGAATATCATAGTCTCGGTCCCTGAAGAATTTGGGCCAGGAGAACACAGTGGCCTGCAGCCAATCAGAGACTCCTGTTTGCTTGTACTAAGAACTATATCTAGTTAAAGAGACTTCAGGGGACAAACTCAAAACTTTGATTATCTGAGTCAGATTGGTAGAGGTGAAGATATACCCCCAGCATATACCTTATGGTAAAGGGATAACAAACACAGGACTCATACACAAAGATCAAGAAGATGCCAGGAAAGCAGAAACACAAACCCAGGAACTCTGAAAATATAAGAACTAGAAATAATGAGGAAATAATAAACTTCCACAACTCAACAACAATGGAGATCACCAATACTGATCTGCAAGAAATGCAAGGAGAATTCCAAATTATGTTTTTCAGTGTGATGAAAAGCCTCAAAGAAAGTGTAGAGGAGCCAGGCGTGGTGGTGCACACTTGTAATCCCAGCATTTGGGAGGCTGAGATGGGAGGATCTGCATTCGAGGCCAGCCTCAGCTACCTAGTGAGGCACTCTGCAACTTAGGGAGACCCTGTTTCAAAATAAAGAATAAAAAAAAAAAATAGGATAGCGCTGGGGGTATAGCTTGGAGGTAGAATGCCCCTGAGTTCAATCTCTAGTACCACAAAAAAAAAAAAAAAAAAGAAAGTGTAGTGGAAATTGAGGCTTTAAGGAAGAACCAGAAAGAGGCTCTGAATACAATGAAGAAGTCAACAAATGAATTGAAGACAACAATAGAAACCAACTCTGGCGGGCTAGACAACATGGAAAACATGAACACTCTTGGAAGACAGTTCATTCAAAACGAAAAACACAGTCAACAGTATACGAAAGACATTACAACAACACAACATATACATCCAATAAATATGGGACAATACAAAATGTCCAAACTTACAGATAAAAGGCATTGAAAAAAGTCTAGAAGCACAGACCAAGGGTATCAGAAACATCTTCAAAAAATAATTTCACAGAATTTTCCAAAAAACAAACTCCTCAGGACATTAGGTCTCATATAGACCCAAATACAATAATATTGGGAAACATCAACACAACACTCATGCCACTAGATTGATCTTCCAGACAAAAGATGAATAGAGACTCTTCAGTCCTCAAGAACACCATAAACCAAATGGACCTAGTGGACATATACAGAATATTTCAACCAGCAACAGCTGAATACACATTCTTCTCAGATGCTCATGCAATATTCTCCAAAATAGACCACATCCTGGGCCACAAAGAAAGCACTAGCAAAGTCAAAATGAAAGTAGAAATCAACAAGAGGAAGATCAAATGAAATTATATGAATACATGGAGACTAAAACATACACTGTTGAAAGAGGAATGGATCAGAAGAGAAATAAGAAGAGAAATTTAAAAAAAATTCCTGGAATTAAAATAGAGACACAATGTACCAAAATCTATGGGACACTTTAAAGGTGGTGTTAGGAGGAAAATTTATTGCATTGAGTGACTATATAAGAGAAACAGAAAGTCACCAAATAAACAACCTAATGACACACCTCAAGGACTTAGAAAAACAGGAACATTCCAATTCCAAAGCCAGCAGAAGGCAGGAAATAATTAAAATCAGAGCAGAAATAAATGAAAGAGAATTAAAAAAATACATAGGACCAACAAATCAAAAAACTGTTTCTTTGAAAATATTAACAAAATTGACAAACCCCTAGCCAGCCTAACCAAAGAAAGAATCAACCCAAATTACTAAAATCAGAAATGAAAAAGGAAACATCACTACCGACAGTGGAGAAAATCAGAGGATCATCAGAAACTATTTTGAAATTTTATATTCCAATAAACTGGAAAACATGGAAGAAATCGACAGATTTCTAAACACATACAACCTACCAAAATTGAACCAAGAGGATATAGAAAACCTAAACTGACCAATAGCAAGCAAAGAAATAGAAACAGCAATAAAAATTCTGCCATCAAAGAAAAGCCCAGGTCCAGATGGGTTTCCAACTGAATTCTACAAAAACTTTACAGAAGAATTGGTCCCAATACTTCAAAAGTTATTCCGTGAAATTGAAAGAGATAGAATTCTTCTAATCTCCTTATATGAGGCTGGTATCACATTAATTCCAAAACCAAATAAAGATTCCTAAAAAAAAAAAATACAGACCAATATCATTAATGAACATAATGCAAAAATTCTAAACGAAATACTAGCCATGTGCATTCAAAACCACATCACAAAAATTGTACACCATGACCAAGTTGATTTCATCCCAGGAAAGCAAAGCTGCTTCAACATATGCAAATCAATACATGTTATTCACTACATAAATAGAACTAAGAACAAAAATCACATGATCATATCAATAGATGCTGGAAAAGCATTTGACAAAATCCAACACCCATTCATGCTAAAAACATTGCAGAAAATAGGAATAGAAGGAATATATCTCAATATCATTAAGGCAATATACAATAAACGCAAAGCCAACATCATATTGAATGGGGAAAAACTGCAGGAATTCCCTTTAAAATCAGGAACAAGACAAGGATACCCACTATCACCACTCCTTTTCAATATAGTCCTCGAGATTCATGCCAGAGCAATAAGACAAGAGAGGGATATCAAAGAAATTCAAATAGGAAAAGAAAAATTAAAATTATCTTTATTTGCAGATGATATGATCCTATATCTAGAAGACCCCCCCAAAAAAAGAAAACCAAAAGACTACTAGAGCTGGTTAGCAAATTCAGCAAAGTAGCAGGATACAAAATCAACCTAAAAAAAATCAGTAGCTTTTCTATATGCCAACCATGAATCCACAAAGAAAGAAATACAGAAAGCAATTCCAGTTACAATAACCTCAAAACCAATAAAATACCTAGGATAAACCTAACCAAAGAAGTAAAAAACCTCTGCATTGAAAATTACAAAACACTAAAGAAAGAAACTGAAGAAGATCTTGGAAGATGGAAAGATGTCCCTTGCTTTTGATTAGGCAGAATAAATATAATCAAAATGGCCATTCTACCAAAAGTGATCTTGATTCCCTATCAAAATACTAATGTCATTCTTCATGGGCCTAATTAAAATCAATCAATCATAAACTTCATATAGAGAAACAAAAGACCCAGAATTGCCAAAACAATTCTCAGCAATAAGAACCATGCAGGAGGCATCACAATTCCTGACTTCAAGTTATACTATAGAGCTATAGTAATTAAAACAGCATGGTATTTTGCACAAAAACAGGCACATAGACCAATGGAACAGAATAGAAGATATAGAAACAAATCCACACACTTATAGTCAATTGATCTTCGACAAAGGGGCCAAACACATATGCTGGAGAAAAGACCACCTTTTCAACAAATGGTGTTAGGAAAGCTGGTTATCCATTTGTAGAAAAATGGAACTCAATCCATATGTCTCACCCTGCATAGGAGTTAATTTGAGATGGATCAAAGACCTGGAAGTTAGACCAGAGATAGTGAAGCTACTAGAGGAGGGCATGGGTTCAACACTCCAACATATAGGGACAGGTAGAAACTTCCTCAGCAAGACCCTCAATGCTCAGGAAATTAAAATAAGAATTAATAAGTGGGATGGCATTAAACTAGGAAGTTTCTGCACATGAAAGGAAACCATCAAGAGTCTAAAGAAAAAGCCTACAGAATGGGAGATCTTTACCAGCTATTCCTTTGACAGAGGATAGATATCTAGAATATACAAAGAACTTAAAAGACTTTACACTAGAAAAACAAATAACTCAATCAAGAAATGGGCAACTGAATTGAATAGACACTTCACAAAAGAAGAAATACAAATGGCCAATAGATACATGAAAAAATGTTCAACATCATTAGCTATCAGGGAAATGCAAATCAAAACTACACTGAGATTCCATCTAACCCCAGTCAGAATGGCAATCATCAAGAGGTCAAATAATAGTAAATGTGGGTGAGGATGTGGGGAAATAGGAAATATTCTACACTGTTAGTGGGATTGTAAACTAGTTCAGCTGCGCTATGGTGTGGAGATTCCTTAGAAAACTGGGAATGGATCCCCCATATGATCCAACTATACCATTCCTGGGTATGTTTCCAAAGAGGTTGAAACCAGAGAACTACAGTAATATATGCATACCCTAAAACCAACCCAGGTGTCCATCAACAGATGAATAGATCACAAAACTATGGGAAACACACACAATGGAATTCTACTCAGCAATAAAGAAGAATAAGATAATGTCATTTGCAAGAAAATGGAAGGAGGTATCGCCGCGGGTGGAAGCTGGTGAGAAAGAACTGCTATGTTCCGGATCGAGGGCCTCGCGCAGAAGCTGGACCCGGAGGAGATGAAACGGAACATGCGCGAGGATGTGATCTGCTCCATACGGAACTTCCTCATCTACGTGGCCTTGCTGCGAGTCACTCCGTTTATCTTAAAGAAATTGGATAGCATATGAAGACTGGGCATCACATGTGACTGCATGATATGAAGAACTCCGTTACAGTTTCTCCTCCTCTCTGCAAATGAATAGGCCCAACTGGTGTAAGAGACTCTTTGATTGAATGGACATAAAAATTCTACTTGTCAAGACCAAGTAGGGCTGTGGTAACTGACCTTTATAGCTAAAATATGAAAAGACGTTTTGGAGTCATACTGCGTTTTTATGCCTGTTATATTTGGCCTCTGTGAGTGTTGGTATAATTGTAAATAATGTCAAACCCCACTTTCTAGCAAGTATTAATTATAAGGGAATTATGTCTGAAATGACACTGTCTTGTCAATCATTTCTGTTTACGTTTTTACTTTTGTCCAGAGTGTATTTGTGGAATGTCCCTTACAATTAATTATGTTTTATGGAAGTCAGCACACAACCACGGTGACATTTAATCAGAGGACCATTAGACTATATTTTTAATAAACATATCAATTAAGAAAATTTGAGTTTTTATTATTATTATCCCACTTTTTGGCGAAAATTCAATAGTCACTGGTGAAATTATTATAATATCATGATTATTATTACAACTGCTTTAATTTAAGTTCCTCTTGTTTGGGACTTGAGAATTTGCTACTTCTGGTAAAGTGGCAGTATGCTTTCCTAACAAGCAGTCTTTGGGGAGGCAATGTTATTGCATGATGCGGAGTTCCTGTGATGCCACCAGATGAAAAAACGCTGTCATTTTAAGTCCAACAGTTCTCCAGGTTTGTTGGCAGAAAGGGGTAACCCTTCTCTCCAGAGGCAGCTTCTTTCAGCTAATTGTGTCTCTAAATAATATGATGGTATGGTTACTTAATGATTTTTCTGTTTCAGACATTGCACACTGACTTGCCTATGTCTTTTCAGGGCTTAGGTGTCTTTTCTTCCATCACTTATTATTTCTTGTCATCTCTTCCAGTGCTCACTGTAGCGTGGTTTTGATTAGATCAGTATTATTAGAGCTCTGAACTTTTTGCCATTTATCAAATTGCACACATTGTGCAGTTACGTTTATTTTCCCAAATAAAAGTCTTTCTTTTTTTAAAAAAAAAAGAAAATGGAAGGACCTGGAGAACATTATGTTAAGTGAGATTAACCAGTCACAGAAAGTGAAGGGACATATATTTTCTCTAATTTGTGCAAGCTAGGGAGTAACTGACATTCCAGAGGGACTCAAGATAATGGAGGAGAAACCTCAGTGGAGCCAGGGAAGTGGTCTAAGGGAAAGGGAGGGGGAAGATTGAGGTTCATTATTGGAAATACTAACATTGACTGTGTGTGCATACGAGAAAATCTCAATGTCAGTCTCAGTCCTCTGTATGAGAGTGGGGAGACGGAGAGGTGGGGGGGCACCAAGTGCTGTATGAATGTATGTCAATGTCAACATGATATACATTATGATGTGAAACCATAATGCACCAATAAAAGTGCATAAAAAATAAAAGAATACAAAAAAATTTTTAAAAGAAATTTAGGTATGTACTAGTGGAAATCATCTATTGTGATATCTTTAGCTTAGGGTTTAGGATGGATTTTGAGAAATCAGTTTGTTACAGGAAATTCAATGCCTAACCCATAATAGGTTAATTAGTAACTAATTGTTGAAAGTAAGCATGAATATTGGGAAATCTTGCCATCACTTTCAGATATTAAATTATTATTTTTCCTAGCGTTTAGCCTCTGTGGGATTGGATGCTAAAAACACGGTCTGCATTTGGGACTGGAAGAAGGGAAAACTTCTGGCCTCAGCCACTGGCCATTCTGACCGGGTAAGATCTTTGTTGGATCAAACTATGCCGTTTTCACAACTGTGGAGTAGCTGTAGTACCATTTCTCAGACTTTTATATTTTCAAAGGTAAATCTGCCATATATAGATTTTTGTCCAACAAATTCAACTTAAAATGTACCATTTCTTTTACTCGTCATTAATAGCTGTGTGAGCATGATTGCTTCTGGCGATCAAATACTTTGAGTTGGTATTGCTTTTCATAGGCAAAGCAAATTTTTGATGTTGGCATTTGACTTCATGAAATCAAAATAGAGATGAATTTTAAATTGTATGTATAGAGCCAGGCGTGGTGGCGCACACTTGTAATCCCAGCATTTGGGAGGCTGAGACCGGAGGATCCAGGTTCGCAGCCAGCCTCAGCTGCTTAGTGAGGCCCTCCGCAACTTAGTGAGACCCGGTTTCAAAATAAAGAATAAAAAATAGGGCTGGGGGTATAGCTCGAAGGTAAGAATGCCCCTGAGTTCAATCCCCAATACTGCAAAAAAAAAAAAGAAAAAGAAAAAGAAAAAGAAAAAAAAATTTGTATGTATAGTTTAGGTATGTCCACTTAGAAATGGCAATAATTGCTAGAAAATATTCATGAAATATGATTACAGGGGTATACATTTTAATTTCAAATGAATGCAATGACAACTTTGTGATTTTGTTATATTTGATAATGTTTTATGCAAATTGTGGTCTGCTTGTAATTTATATTGAAGTCAGGGTAACAGAAATGATAATTTCTTGTAGTTATAGCTGGTGAGATAGGGGGATTGAGCATCCCTATACATACAACTGATCAGAAACCTGTTTCTTGCATAATGGAATCATTTGACTTCTTTATTGTCTTATTTTTCTATTTTAAATGTGAATTTGCATGGCTACCTTAAGCTGAATTTCTAATTGTTTTGTATTTCTGTATAATATGATTGCATGTGTAGAATGAGGCCCTATTTAAACTGTAAGTTCATTATCTCTTGCATAGTATGAACTCTGAAACTTTTTTGTAAGAATGGGACATCCATCTATGGAGATATATATTTATGAAGGGACCTTGCAGTTGTTGCAAATCCCTCTCCAGGATCAAATGTTTACAAAGCCCAGGACTGACCAGCAGTATAACTTAAACGTTGGAAAAAGATTGGCACTCAACCCTAGCTATATGTAGAACCCCCTAGGGAGATTTTACATTGCAATGACAGTAGGTCTGTACCCTCAGGGATCTGAAATTAATTAATGCCAACTTAGTACTCAATGAAATATTTAGGTTGAGAATATTTGCAATGGTTAAGTTTGGATATTACTTCTGCTAATGCCATGATCCCATCATTTGTATCTTATAAGATAAGTTGCATCAGATTGGATAATACATCAATTTCCAGTGGTACCAAAAAGTGGACTTGAGACTCAGTACACACATTTGCTCTGCTATACCTAGCTGTACTGAGAACAGACTCCCATTAATATTTTACTAGGCAATTCTGCAGTTACTACTTCTAGTACTGCATTTTATATAGTCTGACCTAGATTAATATACTGTGTGTCAGACTTCTGGGTTTATTGTCTTGGAAAAGAGTAGAAAACTAATATTGTAAATGCTTGGAACCAATAAAATCTCCTTACTTGGAAAAAGAGCCTATTGTATATACCTTTGTATATATGCTTTCTATTCCTTTGCTTGTATAAAACATGCTTATGTTGTGTTATTAAATTCCTGTTAAACTAAATTTGGCCTGAGCCTATCTCCATGTCCTTAGGCCCTACCAACCTACCTTGGTTAAGTAAATAACCCAAAGCTTAATTTAGGAGTGTGCTTTTGTGACAAGTGGCTGAGGCTCAGCCAATCACAGGCTGCTAACTGATCAGACCTCACCTACATAAGGCAGATGCCAAACTCTAACCCTGGCTGTACTGTGTGTACCCGCGTTGCAGAGCAGAGCTATCTGAATCTCTGCTGGTTCTGAGGGGTGCCCAGTTTGCAAATAGGTCTCTGATCAATTAAACTCTGTTAAATTTAATTTCTCTAACTTTTTCTAACACTACTGAATGTCGTGTGTCCTGCTTGTTTGATTTTTTTTTTTTGAGGTACTGGGGATTGAACCCAGGGACATTCTACCTCTGAGCTACATCCCCAGCCCTAATTTTTAGTCTTTGTTTTGGAGCAGGGTCTCACTAAGTTGCAGAGGGCCTCACTAAGTAGTTGAGGCTGACTGCGAACCTGGATCCTCCTATCTTAGCCTCCCAAGTACTGGGATTATAAGCGTGCTCCATCACGCCCGGCTTACTTGTTTGATTTCAATGACTGGGACTTACTGTTTTTTTATACTTTCTAATTAGGGGTAGATTATTTTTTAAAAAGTGCAGCATTACTATAGTGGGAAATGAGTCCAGAATGTTTTAATGAAATACTTTACACTGTTCCTCCAGACCCCATTAATCTGTATCACACAGTTTTGTCCTTTGTTATTGATGCCTTAGTGCATGTATAAATTGTTGGCTGCTTATAGTTTACTTCAAGATTATTTTAGTGCTAAAGTACTTAATCTATTACATTTGTATAATAATGCTTTATAACCTGCAAAATGATTTCACCTACCTCTGTCTTAATTGATCCCATAAGTAAACTGAGGTGGTATAATCCATTTTAGAGAAGATAAACATAAGCTTAGAGATACTGAGGCTGGCCTGAGCCCAAATAGCTAAACTGGATACTTGGACCAAATCCATTTTCTTTAGTGTTCTTTCTGGAGTTCATAATTTTTCCTTTCCATGTGATGAGAAGCTAGTGGCCTAGGTTCTTTCTCTGGTCTAGATTTTGGCCCTGACAAATGGTTCTTCCTTTTCTATGAGTACCCCCAGAATGTGGCACCTGGATAACCTGAATCAGAACCTCCCAGAGTCTGTTTTAAAATGCAGGTTTCTAGACTTGATTCCAGACCCTCTAAATGAGAGTGTTTTAGATAGGCCTTGGACATCTGCATCTTAAACAGTCTCAATGTGTGATCTTGACTTTCAAGGTTGGCAGAGAGTCTTCCTGTCTCCAAAATGGAAACAGTAACCCCTGCAAACTGTCTAGTAGCTCTTAAAGAATGACAAGAAGGGTTAGCTAATATGTTTCCAATTCTCCATGAAATTGAAAACATAAGAATATTTTGGGTCAAAATAAATTGTGAGGGTTGAAAGGACTATTTTATGTGGGCTAATTAATGTCAGATAAGTACCATCTGTTCCATGATGACTAGAGGCTGTTGGCCCCATTAAATTATAGTTAGCAAAATTTTTCTTAGTTAAAGCATTTTATAATTGTTTTGTTAATAAAAAGCTATCTCCAGTGTTTTATCAGCACTGAGAGGAGTGCTAGAAAATTGATTTTAAAAAATTGTCCTAAACTGGGCATGATGGCACACTCCTGTAATCCCAGTACTTAGGAGGCTGAGATGGGAGAATCGTAAGTTCAAGGCCAGCCTCAATGACTTGGCAAAGCCCTCCACAACTTAGGGAGGCCCTGTTACAAAATATAAAATAGGGAAATAGGGCTGGAGATATAGCTCAGAGGCAGAATGCCTCTGTGTTCAATCCTCAGTACCACCACCACCACAAAAAGAAAAAAAAAAAAAGTCCTAAATAATCAAATTTGTTGGTTTACCCAAGATGGACAAAATTAAAAATATGATACCAGTTTGTTCTCAGTGACTGGGGTTAATAACCTCTCTACTGAGGCCTAAGGTAAGTAGACAGGGCCCCTAAAGAGTATTAGCTGTTCCTGACTGGCTCCCAGAGCCAAATCCTAGATTTCATTCTGTGCAGGTTACATTGTGTTCAAAGGGTTTCAGGGTAATATTGGCAATTGCACTGATCTGGAAAAAGGCAGAAATATGCAAAATGATCAACATTTAATTTTTTTTGGACAGATTTTTGATATTTCCTGGGATCCATATCAGCCAAACAGAATGGTTAGCTGTGGAGTAAAACATATAAAGGTAAAGTAATTATTTTTAAAAATTGGGATACTTCATATGAAAAGAATTTTAGGTGTTGATGTAATTAATTTGGTGTTGAGAGACTGCTTGACTTTACTTTCTCCCCCAACCCTTGAATTTAGAACCCTACTGCCTGTTCCTCTGATCCTGAAGTAAGCCAACACCAGCTGATAGGCCTCTTTAAGAAATGCAAAGTAATGATAATCAAGGGAAGTGCTTAAGAGGCAGCCAAAAAGGAAACCTCGTTGATTAAATACAAACTGAAGACTCACATTCCTTCTAGGATTGCATGTTTTAAAACAGTTCTGCTTCTCGTGTTATGTAGTAAGGTTTTACATTATAATGAATATTAATCTATATTGCAAGTTAAAGCTTTTTTGACCTGTTGATATGATCTCTTCGGAGAAAGGTGTTGAACATTGAAACGGGATACACAATATGGTCCTACCTGAGGCCTTGAGTTTCTTAAATTTTTGTTTTTGCAGTACTGGGGATAAATTGAGAGCCTGCACATGCTAGGCTAGTGACCTACCACTGAGCTACAAACCCGGCCCAAGCCGCTAATTTTAAATGCCTCTTGTCTTCCTGAAGAATTCAGAGGCTGAACCTGCCTCTGGCAAGGCTCATCTCTGCTTCTTTCTGTTTTGTTATACAAGTAGCAAAATTAATACCATTAACATCCTCTGCTCTCACATAGCAACAGTTTCTCCTGAACTGTGCAATATGGCCCAGGATCTTCTTTCTATAGTCCTATAGAAAATACACTGAAGTCCACAAATAAGGGTGTAAGAATCACCCTGCAGAACGGAGCATGTGTGGATCTCTGCTAATACAGGGGCATTTCTGTGTGAACAGAGTAGATGTTATTTCTCTAACTAGCCTTTCCTATTTCCCAGTTATTTTGGTTTTTTAGTCTATTTTTTCCTGCTAATTATCCCTACTAAGTGATAAAGGATAGACCATAAAATCCTCAGAAATAAATATAAGAAATACATGAGACTTATGTAAGGAATATTATAAAACTTTACAAAGAAATGTAAAAGAAGACTTAAATCTTGATTTGGGCACTTGAAGAAGAGAATCTTGATTCTGGGCATTTAAAATTTGCAAATGGCTGGGCATGGTGGCGCATGCTTGTAATGCCAGCATTTAGGAGGCTGAGACTAGAGGATCTGGGTTCGCAGCCAGCCTCAGCTGCTTAGTGAGGCCCTCTGCAACTTAGTGAGACCCTGTTTCAAAAATAAAGAATAAAAAAAAAAAATAGGGCTAGGGCTGTAGCTTGGAGGTAGAATGCCCCCAGGTTTCATCCCCAGTACCGCAAAAAATAAAATAAAATAAAATTTGCAAATGTATCATTTGTCTCCAAATTAATTTAGTACAAACTAAGTTAAAACCACCATTACTATGTTACCTGACAGAACTTCCCTTATTCTAAATTAATCTGGAAGGATAAAAGAATGATAATAAGTAAGAACTGAAGGATAAAAAAGAATAATGAAATACACAATTTACAAAAGCACATTAGAAGTTAAGATAATTAAAATTGTGTAAAATTGTCATAAAGAAAAATAAACTTTTTTTTTTTTTGGTACTGGGGACTGAACCCACAGGCATTTTACCTCTGAGCTGCACTCCCAGCCCTATTTTTTTTTTTTTTTTCTTAAATAGGGTCTCGCTACGTTGATGAGAGTCTCACTACTTGCTGAAACTGTCCTTGTACCTGCAGTCCTTCTGCCTTGGCCTCCCAAGTACTTGGATTACAAGCTTGTTAAACCAATTTTTTAAAAGCCGAGAAATAGACCTTACTTTGTATGACGTTTTAGAATACAATAGCATCTTTAACCAGTGGGCACTAAAATTATTTGAAAGGGAAAGTTACATTACTTCATACTATACACTAAAATAAATTCTAGATGAATTATAGTGTTAGATGCTTAATGAAAACTATAAAATAACTAAGGAGTATATAGGCAAATGTTCAACTGCTTTCAAGTTGGGGAAAGATCTTTTTATTTTTTTTTTATTTTTTTTTTAATTTTTATTGTAGTAATTCGTGCAATATAGCATACATCTTTGTTAAGTACAAATTGTTAACAACATATTTGCACACAATTCTCATTTGACCCCTTCCCCGATTCCCTCCCCATTCCCTCCCCATTCCCTCCCCCTCCCTCCCCCTAAGGTTCACTTTAATGAGTGACCTTGATATGATTGTGTAGGTACATCATGTGCTTTAGGGTGTC
>PVLC010029533.1:0-20144 GCA_004027655.1 Graphiurus murinus
GCACGCTTGTAATCCCAGCATTCGGGAGGCTGAGACCAGAGGATCCGGGTTCGCGGCCAGCCTTAGCTACCTAGTGAGGCACTCCGCAACTTAGTGAGACTCGGTTTCAAAATAAAGAATAAAAAATAGGGCTGGGGGTGTAGCTCGGAGGTAGAATGCCCCTGAGTTCAATCCCCAGTACCGCAAAAAAAAAAAAAAAGTGTTCTTCTTTTCAAGTTTATCTAAAACACTTCATGCCATCTGCATAAATTCTATGAAAAATGTCGTGTATGTGTGGTAGGGTTTGGCAGTGGACAACTTCAAGTTGTAACTTTGAACAAAGGTAAAAACAGGATTACTTGAATTCATTTATTTTGTATTTTGTATTTATACTCTATACTTCAATTTAGATGCTTTCTATATTTCTGATGCCTTCTAGGTAGTTTTTAAGTTGAAATTATCTGCTTTTGTTTGACATTACTTATAACTTACTTTTATTGCCAATTTAAAAATATATAAACTGGGCATGGTGGTGCACACTTTTAATTCCAGTACATGGGTGGCTGAGACAGGAAGATCATAGGTTTGTGGTCAGCCTCACCTACTTAGTGAGACCCTCCACAAACTAGTAAGACCCTGTTTCAAAATAAAGAATAAAAAATACGGCTGGGGTGTAACTTAGAAGTAGAATGCCCCGGGTTCAACCCACTACAGAAAAAAGACATTATATATATATGTATATATTATATATATATATATATATATAATTTTTCTTTATCCTACCCTCAGCTTAAATAACCTCTCTTCTTTCCTATTATGTCATTTCCACTTATTTCCATTTGTTTTTAGTAAAACGGAACCAATTGCTGGCTGAAAAAAAAGGGGGCTCAATATATTTACATATAATTTCATGCTTAATTTGATTTGTGATCCCTAGCCCCTTGCACATAAAAGTAAAGAAAACACACCATTAAAATTCGATAGCTTAATTTCATTTTTTAGCTAAATTGTTTGCTTGGATCCTTTAGTCATTAATCAAGGGAAAAGAAAATGAGATGAATTCACAGTGCTTATTTCTAGTCATTAAAAATAAAAAAAAAGGCCTGAGGTTATCAATAAGAATCTCTGCCTAATATAGGAACAAATAACTACTTCAGCATCTGTGGCAACCAGTGATGTTCCAATGAAATCCTCCCTGATGAATTTAACAATTACTTAAAAATTGGTATAGTCACTAAACAAAATAAGATGAATGGAATGGATTAAAGATGCAAGTAATGATGCATATCAGTTCTCTCAAGCAAGAACTAAATTTAATTGTTTTTAACCCCTTTGAGAAATCATCACAGCAATTTTATATTTTGCTTAAAGCTTTTAACCACCCCTAGAATTCAAAGTTTTTTGAAAGAGGAGACAATGTATAAAAATAAAATTAATTTGTGTTTCTTACAACTTTTTATTTTAGGCAAAATAAGCATAGAAAAAGAAAAAAGAAATTATATTTTTAAACTGATTGTAAAAAAGTAAGTACTATGTGCATCAAAAATCATTAAGTGTTGACTTTCAGCAAGTAATTTAAGTGTGAGACTTTCAGAAAGTATTCTTGAGAATTACTGATTTTTTCTGGGCAAACTTTAGGTAACTATTTTTATACAATGTTAGTACATCATTTCAGGATATTAGTTATAAATAAATTGATCATTGTTTAACAGTTCATTATTACAGGCTATGATTTAGATTCTCAATTTTCTAAGGTATTCATAAATTCAAATATTCCTTCAAATTATTATTTGTATTTAGGAAGCAATGATATCATGGCAATGAAATTATCAGAAATTAAAGTAACGCTACCCATGAGGATGAAAATCATAAAAATCAAAATTAGAGTATTATTTTAGACAACAAGGTTTGTTTTAGATAATTATACCCTCAAATGCTCTATTCCCTTGGGAAAGGAGTTATGCCTATACTTGAAAAAGTAATAAAATTCGCGACCCATCTCCGAAAAATGAAACTAAATAAGGAATAACATAATAGTCAACTAATGGAGAAAAAGACACAAAGAAACATAAAAAATATATATTACAAGACGGTCTATCTAGATTATTGCAATTTTTGTCAGTTTGGTTCGATTGGCACAAAGCCTGTAACTGTTAAAATCAGGATGTTCAATATCATGAAGGCTCCAGTGTTTGCCTGTGGTGATTACCAATATTAACTTTAACATCTATTAGTTATAAAAATTTAATGTGTTTCAAGACCCAGATGTCTTCTCATGAGGCAGTCTGAACCCATTCAGCATCATTTTAAAATTTTTTATACTTGTTTTTTTTTGTTGTTGTTGTTATTTTTAAAGCCATATCATTTAAAAGCAAATGCTTCGCTTGGGGTGATGTGATGGTGGTAGAGTGTCAAGTTTTGACTTTTTTTTTTTTTTTTTTTTTTTTTTTGTGGCACTGGATATTGAACCCAGGGGCATTCTACCTCCGAGCTACACCTCCAGTCCTAATTTTTTATTCTTTATTTTGAAACAGGGTCTCACTAAGTTGCCCAGAGCTTCACTAAGTAGCTGAGGCTGGCTGTGAATGCCCATCCTCCGATCTCAGCCTCCTAAATACTGGGATTACAAGCGTGCACCACCATGTCTGAATGACTTTTTTTTTTTTAATGTGTCTTTTCAGAGTGATAATTCTTATGAAAAACATGCTGTTGTATTTTGTTTTCTTAGTGCACACAAATAAACAAGCAGCTAAAAAACAGGTATCAGAGGAGTTATTTTCTTTTGAAGAAGCAAGTAGGTGACGAAAATAAGATGTGAACATTTTATTCTTCAAGCAAATCATCCCCCTTTTTAAACCAACATTCATCACAATTTTGTCAATGAATAGGCATATGTTGAAATTTAGTTCTTAACTCAGAAATTAAATCTATGTAAACAAAATAGGTATGGACACCTAAGAGAAACATTCTTAATGAATTACCTTTGTTTTATCAACTGAAAACATACTTATAATACACATAAGTTGATCTTAGATCAATATCCAATCAAGCATTTTCTTCAGACATTTTGCTATTGGACCGATTCACATTGTAGTACTGTCTCTATCTTGAGAAAAGTGTTTATTGGAAGAGAAAACTCAAAAGGTTTCTGGTCAATTGAAAATATATCATAGGCAGGACAAAGAAAATCTCTTCTGATACAGTAAAGTTATGATAAAATATTATCCAAGATAAATGCTTCTTTGCCTTGTTATGAAAGAGGTCGCAACAGTAACTGATGGATTTTCAAAAAAAACAAGTGGTTTCAAACTTGATACTTTGAAAGCAGTCCAAATTTCATAAGAAAACGCTGCAGTGTAGTTCAGAATTCCTACTAAAAATGGAAAATGAACATTTTCATTTGGAAATGTTTAACTGATTAAAACTTTAAAAAAATCAGTATCTTTATTTTATGGGCCAGATTATAGTTACTTCCAGCTAGAAAACAACTTAAACGTGTGGTCATATTTTCTGTGCTTTTAAGTGGGACTGTTTAATCACTACATTTGTATCACTTCTCTTAAATGACTTATCTGTTTTCATTAATTGATCTCCAAATCTGTGAACATCTGATTATTTGTGCCTTGCCTTTAACTTAAAATTTTGAGTGATTACTTTTTTTTTTTTTTTTTTTTGGTAATTCATAATCCCACCTGCTCAACTGAAAACAAGATTTTCTTTACTCTCTATTAATTAAATTAAAATAAACTAGCTGGGTGTGGTACACATGCTTGTAATCCCAATACTTGGGAGACTGAGACAAGAGGATCCCAGGTTCATGTCCAGCCTCAGCAACTTGAACTTGAGAGGCCCTCTGCAACTTAGTGAGACCCTGTTTCAAAATAAAGAATAAAAAAATCAGGCTGAAGGTGTACCTCAGAGGTAGAAGGCCTCTGGGTTCCTTCCTAAGTACCACCAAAAAAAAAAAAAAAAAAGACTAATGATATTTAGTTCAGAAATATTTTTAATTCCTTATGAGTGTGTGTTTCCATATTCTACACATTTCCTTTGGCCTGCATGTTTCTGGCATATTAAACAGGCTGGCAGAAAAAATATGCCAGGGAAGAAATTCAACTATTAACGTAGTCCATGGCCAACATGTAATTACTACTTGTGCTGCTGTTTCCATTTCTGGATTCTTTCTTTAGATTCCTCTTTTCATTTATATAATTAAAATGGCATTGAATTAAATATGCTCTCTGATTAAAAACTATTGTATTTTTTCATTGATGTGTGCCCTGAGTTTTAATAGCACTGAGCATTTGGATGCGGCTTGACAGATTTTAAAGTTTGCATATTCATTACCTAATTTTGATTTCTAAAATTACAACTTGCAAGAATAGGTTGTATTATTTCATTTAAAAGCATGGGAACTGAGACTTTGGGAGATTAGGCCATATTTTCAAGTAATCTAGGCTGCTAATCAATGCTGAAGTTAAAACTCCAGATTTTTTTTTTTCTCCTTAAATGGTTGTCTGTACATTTTTAAAGCAAAACAATTTCAGCCTGAGAATTTATTGCTGATAGATCAATGTATTCAATCAGAAACCTGCCCATAAAAACTAAACAAAATAATAACTTACTGTGATGTTTTACACATACTAACATGCTAATGCACTATAATGAAATAATTCCAGTTTCTTGATTATGTAGTGTTAGATTTGAATCCTAACTGTGTAATTTATTAGCTAAATAGCTAGATAAGATAGCTAAATTTCCCAAGTTGCGATTTCCTCTTGGTTGGAATAACAATCTTTATCTTTTGATAGTATTGAATAGACCAAAATACAGTATCTAAAAGATATTATAATAATTGGCACAGATTATGCCCTCAATAAGAGGTAATTAGTATTATTTTAGTTAATTTTAAAATATTTTATATTTAAGGCTAGTGTTAATATTTTGTCAATATATGTTATATATAGTAAAAATGTTAATAGAAACTAGAGATTGTAGTACACCCCTCTAATCCTTGTATTTGGGAGGCTAAGACAGGAGAATTGCAGGTTCAAGGCCAGCCTCAGCAATTTAGCAAGAGCATCAGCAACATAGAGAAACTCTCTTTTGAAATAAAAAATAAAAAGAGCTTGAGGTATAGGTCAGAGGTAGAATACCCCTGAGTTCAATCTCTAGTACAATATACATATATGTAGAATATGTATATAGTTTGAAAGCAATAATCTCTGAGAGATTGACATAATTTTCATATTGTGTATTAGCTACTTTATAAATATGTATTTTGTATAAATTAAATATTAATGCATACTTAAGAAAAAATTAAAAAATAATTCTATGAGGAAACTCCATACAAACCTCTGTGGGAAAAGATGGAAGATATTATAACACATATTTCTGTTACAGTTAATTTACTGTGAACTTAATTTAAAGGTAATTTGCCTGGTGATTAGCTCAGAATGAGCCATCATTTGTGAACCTTTCCCATTCATCCATACCCTTATCTTTCCCAGCAGTAACTTTGCAAAGCTTATCCCAACTTGTAGCAAGCCCCAATCTCCCACAATTAGATGAACATGAAAGATTGCGCCCATGTTTTTAAAGAACAAAGTCCCTGTGGCATATTAGAACAGAAGCCATAAGGTTCTGAAAAGTTCTTACATTTTGAGATCAAATGCAGAGTGTTTGGAATAATAAGAAATTAAAGCAAATAAAACCATAGCATAAAACAACAGACAGAAAAACTATCTCTTCCCAGGACATGCTAAAGAAGCCCATGCTCGGAGCAACAAATCGCAATTTTAATCACAATTTTATAAAGAAGCCAGGAGACAATGACCACATTAATTAATTAGAGACTGAAATTCACAACATCAGAGGAGGTCAGGCTCCTGGTGGTATTTCCACTGCGGATCATGCATGGTAATTAAAAATGAACAGCAAAAAACAAATGAAAAACTGACCTGACTCTGACTCTAGTCCAGTATAATCAGAATCTTTCTAAATAGGGCCAATGAATGGTTGGTTGGTTGGTTGGTTTAGTACTTTTGTGTTTAAATTGGCAGATAAATATAATGTAATACTGTGCAACAGTTAAATGCAAAATGACATAGAAATTATGACATTATAAGTCTATAGGATATATGTATTATTGATACTTAACAAGAAAAACAAAACCTAAAAAATTGAGAAAAACAGGAAAAATGTCTATGCTCATCTCTTCCAGTTCTGACTTGCTCTCTGTACTATAACTTCCCTTACTTTGTTCCGTATTTGCAATTCTGCATCAGGCTTCCATCTCTAAAGTTGCATGCATACTCTGATTTAGTTTGAAGCCTCATTCTGTGTGGTGGAGATTCTTTCAATCCTGGAAATATATGTCTCACTTAACCTGACCTTAATAGGTTTAGAACTGAATTATTCAGGAAAAGAAAACAAGAGAGAAAAAAAAAATGAATTCACTCCAATATTTCTAATTTCTAGCCAATAGACAAAAGTGATTTTGGTTTTCTTTTCCTTATATATAGCTCTTTTCTATGAGAAAAAGAACATTTGTTAAAATGGCCCTTAGTATATTTACTTATTAGATCATTTATTCTTTTTTGGTATTGGGGATTGAACCCAAGGATGTTCTACCCCTGAGCTATACCCCCAGACCAGAGAGAAGGAGAGGGTGAGGGAGAGAGAATAAAGAAGTATGAAATTATTCATATGACATGATTATATAGAACATCTTCAGGTACAGATAGATATGATGCCTGTGTGTATATGTGTGTGTAAACACATACAAAACTTTTAGAGATTCTGAATAAAGTATACAGTATGCAGAGTCAAAATACAAAATAATTTATATCTATTTACTAGCACCCAACACTCGGAAAATGAATTCTAAAATATCAAAACCTTTATTAGAGCATTAAGAACATAAACTATTTAGAGAAAACTATAATGATATATATGTAATATCCTTACACTAAAATCCATAAAATATTGTTGAGAGAAATCCTAAACAGATGAAAAGATATAGCATGTTCATAGATTAGAAAACTCACCGTAAAGATGTTATGAACATGATCTTTGTGTCCACCCCTAACTCATAGCACACCTAACACATAGGATGGATGTATTTGGAGATAAGCCGTCTAAGGAAGTAATGAAGGCCAAATGAAGTGATCAGCATGGGACCCTAATCTTAGTCATATAAGAAGAAATAGAAGAGCATTCTCTCTCTGTTTCTTTCTCTCTCTTCCTCTTCCTCCTCCCCTCTTTTCTCCATGTACACACACCAAGAAAATAACATATGAGGACACAGAAAGAAGAAAACTATGTCCAAGCCAAAAAGCAAGCCCTTATCAGCCAAAAACCTAGTGTACCTCCATTTGGTTCTTCTTGACTCCATCAAAATGAAAAACCAACCAACCAAACAAACAAACAAAAAATTTCTATTCTTCAGTGTGTGTGTGTGTGTGTGTGTGTGTGTGTGTGTGTTCTTGTGGTACTGAAGGTTGAACCAAGGGACATTTTATTTTAATTTTTGCAGTACTGAGAATTGAACTCAGGGGCATTCTACCTCCGAGCTACACCCCCAAACTATTTTTTATTCTTTATTTTAAAACAGGGTCTCACTAAGTTGCGGAGTGCCTCACTAGGTGGCTTCCAGTCTCAGCCTCCCAAATGCTGGGATTACAAGCCTGTGCCACCATGCTGGACTACAAGGGACATTTTATATCTTAGCATACCTCTAGTCCTTTTTTATTTTTAGTTTGAAACAGGATCTCATTAGGTTCATTAAGCTGCTGATGCTGGCCTTGAACCTGTGATCCTCCTCTTCAGCTTCCTAAGTACTTATATTACAGGAATGCACCACTAAGCCTGGCTATAAATTTCTATTCTTTAAGCAACTTAATTCAAGAAATTTTGTTATGGAAGCCCAAGCAGATTATTACACTATGCTAACCTCTCCAATTTGACTTATAGATTCAATAAAATCCAAATAATACATTATGTCATAAATACATTTTTGTAAAGGTGAAACTTATAAGAAAATACAATGGACATAGAATTATTTTTAATTAGGGAAAATAATAGTTGTATTTACTGTATGTCAAAACTTACTTTGATGCTTCAATAATCAAGGTAATGTAGTATTGGCATAGCAATGTATAAAGAAATCAATGAAATAGGAGGTATTATTCATAATTAGACCCAAGTGTATACAGTCAATTGACTTTTGACCAAGACATGACAACATTTCAATAAGCACAGGAAAGTTTCTTTTATAAGTTTTGCTAGAACAGCTGGATCTCTATATGGGAAAAAAAGAAATCTATTCATGTATTATACCAACATAAGATGTAGTCAAAATTTAGGTGTAAAATTTAAAACTATAAATTTGCTAGAAGGAAATATAGGCAAAGAATAACCTCCTGATTTTAGGGTAAAGATTTGTAAGATAAACCCCATATCCATGCAAAAAGCACCAACCATATAAAGGAAAAAAAATATAAAATGGTCCTCATCAAAATTAAAACTTTTCTCTCCAAAATAAAGAAAGTGAGCAGGCCAGAAAAATACTTGGGGAAAAGTCATCTACCAAACCTATACATCTGACACAGATCTTATATCCAGAATATACAATTTCCTCTGACTCAATTATAAAAGCCCTATAACCCAAAACAATATTTGTTCAAACCTCAGAAGCATACATAAAGGATGAACAGAAATGGTCAGTAAACCATTTTATTAAGCCATATGAAAGATGTTGATCATCCTTAGTTACCAGAGAAATGGGAATAAAGGCCACATTGAGTGCTACTACATACCTTTTATTTATTTTTAAATACTTTTATTGATGCATTATGGCCTCATAATGTAGTTTATAGTTATGGTGACATACACGCACACAGCACTTGGTGAGCTTCCCACAGCTCCCTCCCCAATAACCTCTTCTATATATATAACATTGAAATTGGCATTGGTGTTCTCATCATATATAACATCGGTGAAAGTGATTCCTCCATTGCTTCTCACTCTCCCACCCTTCCCCTAAACCACCTCCCTCACTACACTGGAGTTTTCCCTCCATTACCTAACATCCCTATGACATCCTGATTACTCCCTACCTTCCACATATTAGAGAAAACATATGACTCTTCACTTTCTGTGACTAGCTAATCTCACTTAACATAATGTACTCCAAGTCCATCAATTTTCCTACAAATGACATAATTTTATTCTTCTTTATTGCTTAGTAAATTTTTATTGTGTAGATATTCCATAATTGTATAATCCATTCATCTGTTCATAGATACCTAGGTTCATTTCATAATTTGGCTATTTGGAATTGTGCTGCTATAAACATGGATATACATGTATTACTATAATATTCTGATTTCAGTCCTTTTGGAAAGGTACCCAGAAGTGATATAGCTGAATTATATGGTGGATCCATTCCCAGTTTTTGAGGCTCTCCAAATTGATCTCTATAGTGGCTATACTAATTTGCCACCACCAGCTACATATCTTTTAGATTGACTCAATTTAAAATACAAATAATTCCCATGAAATCCAGAACATTATGCAATAGGAGCTGCCATGCATTAATATTGGTAGTGTAAAATTTCTCATACATTCTCTTCAGAGAATTAGAATTTGTTATTATGCTAAACAGATACTTAGCCAAAGACCAAAAATTTAACTTCTATATATTTGGTGAAATAAATGAAAACATATGAAACCAAAGGACCCAAAATGCAAATCAACTAGAGTTGAGATAAACAAACTGGTAAATTAATATAATAGTATAGGTTTCCAAAATAAATGGAAATGGACCAGTAATAAAAGTAATAGCATGCACAATATTCAAAAAATATAATGCTGAGGAAAATAAGGCATACAAAATGATAGATGCTCTATACATCTTCATATGAAATTCTCAATGGTGGAATACTGATTTCTGTTGAAAGAATATAGAAATTTCTTGCATATTGAGGTAGAAAATTTACTAGGATGAAGCACAGGGACATTTTTAGGTAACAGAAATGTTCTATTTCTTCATGTGATAGCAAAATTTATCAAGATAAACTCAAGATCACTGTATTTTGCTATATTCAACCAAATAATTCATAAGTGTTTCTCATGAGATTCACAAAGTTTAAATAATCCAACTCATAGTTGTCCTTTTCTATAAACTGTGTATGTATTTTTCCTTTCTTTTGTCATTAGCGTTGATACAGAATTAAAGAATGTAATGATGTCTCAAACCTAATCTCATCTAACTACTCGATTTATAATCATTATCAAACTAGAAGCCCTTCAAAGTTGAACTATTCTCCCATAATCAGAGAGCAGAACAAGCAATTCAACAGAAGTATCATAATCTGTTCTCCAGAAAAATATCTACAAGATATTCTGAGAACTGTTCATTTTTAAATTTAATATGAGCAACTTTGAAACTTTTTAAAGATAATGTTATTAAAAAGATAATAAAATAGAATAGAAATCAAAGGTAAAATGTGAATATATTACCTCTATTAGAAATATTAGGTATAGGGAACCTATTCTTAAATCACATAACAATAAAGTCATTCAAAATAAAAGTATTAAAAACAAGTCATCAATTAAAAATTGAGCAAAAATCTTCAGTACACATTTCTCCAAAGAAGACATAGAAATGACCAGTAAGCACAAGAAAAAATGCAAAGCATCACTTGACATTAGGGAAATGCTGATAAAATCACAACTAGGCCTTGATTCATATCCACAAGGATGGTTATTTTTTAAATTAATTAATGCATTGTAAGGATGGTTGTTTTTAATTAAGAAAACAAAAACAATGCAGGGTGGATGATGATGTGATGAAATTGAATTCTTTGCACACTGATGTTGGTAATACAATGTTTCAACCACTTTTGAAAAGAGTATGATGGTTCTGCAGAAAATTATAGGTAGAATAGCCACAGGATCCAGCAATTTCACTTCCAGGTATATACACAAGAGAACTGAAAGCAGGAACTTGAATGGGTATTTGTGTACTAATATTCATGCAACATTATTCAGAATAGTCAAAGGGAGTATATAGCTCAAATATTCATCTACAGATGAATTGATAAACAAAATATAGTATGTATGTGTGTAAATAATACATATTTTTCACACTTACAAAGGAATGGAATTAAGAGACATCCAACAAGGTGAATAATCCCTGAAAAAAGTATGTTAGACCAAATAAGCTAGACACAAAAAGACAAATATTGAGTAATTTCATTTATATGAGACACTCCAAATTTGTAAATTCGTAGGGCCCAAAAATAGTGATTTCTAGAGGAGAGGAGTGAGATTAAGTGAGGTTATTGCTTATTGGGAACAGAGTTTCCATTAGTGATAATGAAAATGTTCTGGAAATGGTTACTTGTGATGCTTGTACAATTTTAGGAATTTAATTAATGACACTGAATTGTACACTTAAAAATGGTTCAAATGATAAATATTATTTTATCACAAAAATAAAATACAAGTTTAGGAACTTTATCAACTTATCAATTTAATAAACTTGATATGCAATGGCCTTTATATAAATAATTAAACAAATAGTTTGTACACATGCTAATTGAGGTTTTGTCAAAAGTATAGGTTTACTTTTTTGATTGTCTAATTTCATCTAACAAAATGTTTTCCAGTTCCATCCATTTTCCTTCAAGGAGAAAGTGGGTCATAAGAGGAACTCTAAATGAAGAAGGAGAAACTTTAGATGAGTAAAGAAGGAGACTTAACTGAAGGTGATTGGGGGAGGCACCCTAATGCACATGATGTACTTTCACAAACATATAAAAGTCAATCACCAAACTGAACATGAGAAGGAGAAATGGGGGAGGGAATGGGGCAGGAGTTGGGGAAGTGTTAAAAGAGAAATGTGTGCATGTATGCCTCTACCAGCTTGTACCTAACAAAGATGTATGATTACAATGCACCAATAAAAAAAAAAAAAAGTATGGGTTTTCCTCAGATACACTAATGCAATTTTTTATTTGTAAATATTTGTAATGTAAAATTGTTCCATACTTCTTCATTCAAATAACATTAGTTTCACAAAATTTTAAGAGACTCCATAAACTTATTTCAAATATATAGGTATTTTTCAAATTCTTATTTACTGGGGAGATTCATTGTCATCAGTGTGCATGTTTGCATGAGCAAGTGTTGTCTGAGATTTATTCTTGTCTGAAATTGCTCCCAATTTGCAGTCTTATTAGGAATATTCTCTTAGCAATATTAATTCATAGAAACTTTATAGCTAGGATTTAACACTGATAAAATAATTCCATTCAACTTTGTTTTTACTGAAAACAATATAAAGATGATTACATGTACTTTTTACATTTTCTATTCAATGGGTATTTATACCAAGATTACTCCTTAAGAGACATTATTAAAAATCCTTATTTCAAGACCCAAAGGACACACAATTTACTTGTTATTGGAATACTGAAAATAACTTATACTACTAAAATGGTCTCTACAGCTCCATCTAGTCAGATGTCAATATTTGAAAACTCTACAAAATACACAGAAAATGCTTATAGTAGTTTGATGTTTCACAGTTTTAATCTAATTTAATCTGGCACCATTTAAATTTTACCATTCAGTATTAAGCTTTTTTATGAATGACTTAGAATCATTTTTTTTCCCAAAAAAATGTATGAGCTGGCTAGACTAATAGTCATGTGTAGTGTGAATGTATTATAGCCTCCGGATTTGAAGGACTGCTGGATTATTATCTATTTTAATGAGACTTGTTTCTGATGGCCTGCTTTAAAATTTAATCTGAATGAAAAAGAACAGTGTCTGTTAACTCTTTCCTTCACTTGCACATTATTCAAAAACTGAGTATTGTATGAATAAAAATCCAATTGAAGAATTATAGGCAGAAAGATATTGTCTTACATTATTATGATGTTCATCATAATCAGCATCTCAGCAAGTTCTGAAATACATATATATGTATATATACATATATATTAATTGAAATGCTTCAGTGTATTTTAATAGTTAAATTCATGATGAGTCCTGAAAATTGTGGCATTAAGGAGAAAGAGTTTTTAAGAAGTTGGAACAAAAACAGGATGTAAGAAATAATAGGAACAGCTTCAATTAAGCTCAGATGAGATTGATTAATGCTAAAAGCCACAGGGGTCAGCAGTAAGAAAATGCCTCAGAGAAAGGAATAACTGAAGAGTTATGTGACAGGAAAATAAATTAATTTAAGTCAGAAGCCAGGAAAGCATTATTATCAATTTTTGAGTCAAGGTCAGCATGAGAACAGTGAAACAACTCAGAAGCGATTCCAATTTGGCTATGAGACCTGGAGTCAAGACACTAGTTAGAAAAGAGCCACTGAAAGGCAAGAAGTAGAGGTGTACTGAACATTTATAATATGCCAGAAAACATACTTATCAGTGTCTCCAAATTATAATATTATTTTCAATTTTAGTATTAGTTTTGTATGGGGGAGAAAAAAGTTGATATTATATAATGATGAGCTGAAAAATCTTTGACAAACAACTTTGTGGGGACAGGAGACCTGATTTATAATATTCTCCAACTTCTGTTGTTTAAATACCATCCTGTACTCCATTTGAGACTTCCCCATGCATCAGCTGGCATGAAAAAAATTAAGTTAGTCTCTCCATTAAACTGCATATTACACTAAAAAGTGATCTTTTTTCTTTCTTGTTTATTTTTTTTACCACATATTATTTATAAAACATACTAACTATGTGTTAGTTGACTTTATGCTATCAGTAAGCATTCCCATTCACAGTAGACTACTAGTATTTATGTTTTGGAGAAATCAAAGTTTATACATGGATTTTTCACCTTCACAGGTTGATGTCCCCAACCCTCACATCATTCATGATTTTACTATGATTGGTATTATATGTAAAACAAATGTAATATTATTTAGAAAAAAAGTGGATGCCTAAGTGGGCTGATGGCAGGAACATAAGGAATCAGTTTGGACACAAAAATAGGTAAAATGATTCAAAGAAGAGTCTATTCGCAAGATGTTGTATATGTATGAGAGCAAAAGAGAAGAGAAATGCTACATTTTGAACAGTCCAAGAGATATCAATCTCAGTTTACTGAGAACAAGTAGAAGTCAACCTTTAATTTTTATTGGTGTATTGTAATGATACATCATGATGAAGTTCAGAGTGATAAGAGACATACGTGAATGCAGCACTTGGTGAGCTTCCCTCTGGCTCTAACCTCGTTCCCTCCCCTTCCTCATATCTGATATTAAAATTGGCATTGATAATTTTGTATATATACATTGTGTCAATTGAAGTATTTCCTTCATCAGCTCTCCCACACACACACACACTACTGGCCTCCTCCATCATTCCATTGGGAATTCTCCTCCTTTGTCTAGATCAACTTTTGTAACCCAGTTTCTCCCAAACTTTCAAACATGCGGGAAAACATACGACTCTTCTTTTTGTATGTGTGTGTGTGACTGGCTGATCTTACTTAGCATAATATTGTCTAGTTCCATTCATCCTTCTGTAAATGACATGATTTTGTTCATCTTTATGACTGAGTCAAATTCTATTGTGTGTATATCCCATAACTTTATAATCCATTCATCTGTTAATGGATACTCAGGGTGGTTCCATAATTTGGCTATTGTGATTGTGCTGCTACAGACATAGATATGCATGCATTACTGTAATATTCCAATTTTAATCCCTTTCAAACAAATGTTGGGAAAATTGGTTATCCACTTGAAGAAAAATAAAATTAAACCCCCAACCCTCACCTTGCGTGAGTCAACTCAAGATCAAAGACTTGGAAAATAGACCAGAGACTTTGCAATTACCAGAAGAGGGGATGGGACCAAAACAACATATAGACACTGATAGAAATTTTATAAAAAGACCCCCAAAACATCAAAAATTAGAATGAGAATTAATAAATGGGATTGCATTAAATGAAAAAGATTTTTTGCAGCAAACCATTGATAACCTAAAAAGAGTCAGCAGAATGGGAAAAGATCTTTGCAAGCTATTCCTCTGATGGGAAAAGATCTTTGCAAGCTATTCCTCTGATAAAGGAATAATATCTAGGATATATAAAGAAATAAAAAACAACATTGAAAAAACAACCAATTAAAAATGGGCGCATGAGCCGGGCCTGGTGGCGCACGCTTGTAATCCCAGCATCTAGGTGGTGACCGGAGGATCGTGGCCAACCTCAGCTACCTATTGAGGCCTTCCGCAACTTAGTGAGACCCTGTTTCAAAATAAAGAATAAAAAAAATAGGGCTTGGAGTATAGCTCGGAGGTAGAACGCCCCTGAGTTCAATCCCCAGTATTGCAAAAAAAAAAAAAAAAAAAAAAGGCAAATGAAATAGACACTGCACAAAGGAAGAAATACAAATTACATATATATATATAATATATATGTATATATATAAAACAGCATTAGCAATTAGAGTGATGCAAATAAAAACTACATGAGTTTCCACCTAACTCCAATTCAAATGACAATTATCAAAAATACACACAATTATAAATGCTGTCAATGATGTGAGGGAAAAGGAATTATTATGCATTCTTGGTGGAATTGAAAACTAATGCAACCATTCTGGAGATCAGTGTAAAGGTTCCTCAGAAGACTGGGAATGGAACTCCATATGATTCAGTTATACCACTCCTGGGTATTTCCAAAGGAATTTCTGTTCTCTTTTCCCTGTTTCACATATTACCTACCTAAGTAATTGTACCAGAAATACTTTACAAAGGAGCAAAATAATGAGACAAGGAATGTATTGAAAAAAGTAAATAAATATCACAAAAATTATGAAGAAAATGTTTCTTTGTAACAAAACTCTATTGACATAGAGTTAGTAGACAATATTTTAATAAAATAGAAAATAGAGCTCAAGAAAAAAATTGGAAGAGTTAAATGAAACAATGAAAAAATAAAGACATTAGAAATGAAAAATACAGTAGAACTTGTAAATATAATAAATAAGAGATTGTACAAGCCTAAGAAAAGCAAGCAAAGAGATTTAGAAAGATATGATTATAAAATAAATATTTAGAGTTAAAAGAATAAAGAGTTGTCTCCAAGAAGAAAATCAGAATAATGAAGCAAGAAAGTTAGAAAACCAAATGAATAATTTGACTCCATAAAAACAATTCAACAATATTTTCATACTATACTCACATGCTTAAAATACAACATACAGTAAAAATATGTTTGCAAATCAGGTAAAAAAAAAATCTCAGAGACTACTATTTTTATGCATGGTAGAGAAGTTATTTAAGAAAAATTATGTTAAAAAAATCTAGGTGCAAGCCAGGTGTGGTGGCGCACGCTTGTAATCCCAGCATTCGGGAGGCTGAGACCGGAGGATCTGGGTTCGCGGCCAGCCTCAGCTACCTAGTGAGACACTCCGCAACTTAGATTCGGTTTCAAAATAAAGAATAAAAAATAGGGCTGGAGGTATAGCTCGGAGGTAGAATGCCCCTGAGTTCAATACCCGGTACTGCAAAAAAAAAAAAAAAAAAAAAAAATCTAGGTGCAGTGGCACATGCCTGTAACCCCAATTCTTAGTAGGTTGAGACAGGAGGATTGCAGGTCCAAGGTCAGCCTCAGCAGTTCAGTGAAACCCTCAGCAAATTAGCAAGATCCTGCTTTTTATTGTTGTTTTGCTTTGTTTTTCTTTAAAGGGCTGGAGATGTATTTTATAGGTAGAATAACCCTGGGTTTAATATTTTAACAAAAATATTAAAACTAATTAAAATGATGGAAAGAATATAGAACAATATTTCCATAAAAAGCAATAACACAATATGCAGAAAAAAATATAAGGACAAGAAAAACTGTATCACAACAAACCACACTGCTTTTTCCATGAGGATATATGCTTAAATTGGAAAAATTGTTTTTCAGCTTTCTGGCACTCCTGAAGCAAGGGGAAGATAAATCAAAATCAAAAGTGTAAGCCAGGTGAGGTGGCACATGCTTGTAATCCCAGTACTTGGGAGGCTGAGACAGGAGGATCCAGGTTCTCGGCCAGCCTCAACTACTTAGTGAGGCCTTCCACAACTTAGTGAGACCTTGTTTCAAACTAAAGAATAAAAATTAGGGCTGGGGATGTAGTTCAGAGGTAGACTGCTTCTGGGTTCCATCCCCAGTAGTGCGTGCCACACACACACACACACACACACACACACACACACACACACACACAGTGTAGATCCAATGCAATGATGAAACAGTTAGAACCACATAGTCATTCTATGTAACTGGAGAGAAAATTGTCTCATGAATGTGTTATAGTTTGGACCTGGAATATCTCTCATAGTCTTGTGTTGAAAGCATGGTCTGCAATGCAGTAAGATTCACAGGTGAGGCTTTTAGAAAAGGATTGGACTGGACCATGAAGGCTCTGACCTCATCATTGGTGTAAACTATTTGATATATTAATCTATTGATAGCTCAACTGACGATTGGAAAATGGGACCTAGTTGGAGGAAGTGGATGACTGGGGTGGGGGTACTGAGAGTGGGCTCCCAAAGGGTTTATCTTTTTCCAAGTTCCATCTCTCTTCCTACCCCCAGGTGCCAAGAATTGAGAAGCTTTCTTACACTGCACACTTCTATTTAAAATGTTTAAATTAACTAGAGCACCCTAAGATTAAAATGTAAAAAAAAAAAAAATAGCATTCGGGAGGCTGAGATCGGAGGATCCGGGTTCGCGGCCAGCCTCAGCTACCTAGTGAGGCACACCGCAACTTAATGAGACTCGGTTTCAAAATAAAGAATAAAAAATAGGGCTGGGGGTATAGCTCAGAGGTAGAATGCCCCTGGGTTCAATCCCCAGTACCGCAAAAAAAAAAAAAAAAATAGTCAAATAAACTTCAATAGAGAAGCAAATCACAAAGTAACTTCTCAGAGACATTTATCCATTAATAAACAGGTCAGAAATGCTACCTGAAGTGATTGATATCCTAACATTCTACATCCACAAGGTGAACTTTTTCACCTAAGGACAAATGCTCAAATAATAAATGTTCAAGGATATCATTAATAGCAAATATACTAATAAAAGTTCTTATTTCCTTACAAAGGCAAGTGATTCCCAATGAATGTGATAGGTTAAAAGTGATTTTGAAGAGAATGCAAAAATATGGGAGTAAATCTATATGAATAAGAGACACAGGAGACAAGGATGATGTAATTCAGGTAGAAAATTAAAAGCACTAGTGTGTTCTCTCTGCTTCCGAGCTCCAGGATGTGATAGTATAGACCTTGCTCTCTCCCTATCTCTGTCTCCTGCCACCATGCCCTAAGATCCACACACCTCAACTTCACATGTACTGAACCTCCAAATCTCCAAAAACTGTGAGCAAATACATTTTCCATTCTCTAAGTTGTATGGTCAGGCTTGTTGAGTTACAATAGTGAGAATGTTGACTGTGACAAAAATTGGTATCAGAGAACTGGGGGTCACTGCTGTATCTCAATTTGACTAGTCTTTGGAAATAGCTTGTGAGAAATTGACAGGACCAGTATGTGGATACAGAGATCAATGGAAGAGACAGTGCTCAGGAGATCTCAGGTAGCAAAAAGGACTCCATAGGAAAATGGAGTAGAGGCCACACATGTTACAGTGGGACAAAGAACTTATCAGCATTTGGCCTGTGTCCCAAAAATTTGCATGAGGACAAATTTAAAGATGATGGACTGATTAAGCTGGTGGAGGAAATGTCAAAAGAGCAAAGCATCCAAATTGCATTGTGGATATTGTTGTCCACATTCAGTGAATTGTACACCGGATTTCAGGAGTAGAAACGCAAAGCAGAGAGAATTTCATTGCAATTTGGCCAGAAAAGCATGTGTAAAGCTGCAGCCCCAAGAGATGGTGTGGTGAAAGAAAGTAAAATGGCTGAAGGGGAGGTCAAATGTTTTGTATGGGAACAAAGAAAGGGATGTGGTCAGGGCAGTTCAAGCCCAAGTGCATAACCATGGAAACAAAGGCCCAGCAGTAGTGTCTGTTTGATGAGGGCTTGGTAGCAGTGGCCAGGATTGAGACAGGCTCCACAGTAGTCATGACTGAGACAGGCCCAATGGGGGCCTGATTGAGGCAGGTCCAGAGACAATTATGATTGAAAAGGGCCTAGCAGTAGTGATTGCAAAGGGCATGATTACCTTTCCTGCTGGTGGTTGATTTGGGCACTTAAATGCTGGATTTGTAGAAAAAGATGATCAGGGATTCTTCCCCCCAGATTTCAAAAGAAAGCCTGAGAAGCCAGAAACCATGTGGCAAGGTTGCAATCCCTGCATGTAGGCCCAAAGGAAGTAATTTATGAAGCTGTCAGGGTAAAGCAAAGGTTTCAAGGAAAAACCCCACATCCTAGAAATTCTAAAAATGTGGAACAACTGTGAGGAAAGGATTTAAGATACAAACTGCTTAGCCAGGCTAGAAGAACAGGTACACTGTCCATGGTAATCATCCAGGCCATGAAGGTGGGGCTACTAAGACCCTACAGAGATCACATCTCACCACCATGTGCCACAAATGCCAGAAATAAAGTTGCAGTACTAAATGCTTGCTCTGCTGGATTTCAACTCTGTATTGGTTCCATTTCTTCCTTTCTTTTGGAATTCAAATGTATACTTTGTCCCAGCCTACATTAGATACATTTATCTTGCTTTTTATTTCCTTTTACAGAGGCCAACAACCAAGAGTTCCTTGAGTCTCAGAGGAGACTTTGGGACTTTTGAAAGATGCTGAAACTGTAAAGACTATAGGAACTCTTGAAGATGGACCAAATGCATTTTGTACTCTGAAATCGACATGAGCTCTTCAGGGGTCCAGGGTGGATTGACCTGTTCAGACATACAATAATTCTTGAAGAACTCATGCATTAATGTTCAGAGTTTATATAATTGGGTAATGAAGGCTGTGATCCCTTCGGTAGATAAATCCATCATAAGAGATTTACTTGGTGGTAATCTAGGCAGGTGGGGTGTGGCTGCAGAAGCTGTGTCCCTAGGAACTGTGCTTTTTTCTTTGAATCCCCTCACCAACTGGACCTCTTGCTTCTGAGAGCAGAGTCTCAGTCTATCTCTCTTTCTCTCTCTCTCTCTCTGCTTCAA